>SOPF01028881.1:0-59941 GCA_012979155.1 Hypericum perforatum | reverse complement strand
TTGGTCCTTTCCTGATTGTATTTTGTATTAGTGACAAATAGGCCAATCAATAGTTGTTGTGCAGATAATGTCTGAGGTTGTTCCTCCGTGAAGCACATCAATCATGTACGAAATCACTAGAGTTCCAAGTCAAATCCATTGGATTCTTACTTTTTCATTTCTTATCAGCTATTATAATGCATCTGTTCCACCTTTTAAAAGGTCCCTCTTGGAGAAAATAACTTATCGAAAATAACAAGTGAATTGGATAAATTAATAAGTGCAAATGATTCATATTTACATTAAAACAAGTGTGTTGAAAAAAATAGCACATTGGAAAAAACAAGTGTTTTATGCAAATTTATAAATGTAGATAATTCACATACTTATTATCTTAAAATTTTGGATTGAATATAGAGATTCTAAAAGTGTCGCCCTAATATTAAAATTCCTTGATGATTCTAGTTACCTTCTACTCTACTTGATGCAAACTATAGTCAAGAGTCAATAGTCAAGAGTCAACTCCCTTTGCCCATGTCTTGTGTTCAAAAAATGATATTTAAAGTTTGAGAATCGTCGAACTCTATTTAGTATTAAAAAAATGAGAATTGATCTAAATAGTAAATGACTTTGATTCATTTAAAATCAATTTACGTTCCAACTTGGTAAAATACATCATCGAGCAAGTCGCTCCTAAAATATTTCTAATAGTGTTCAATTCTCAATATCGAGAAATTAAAAAAATTTAGAAAATATTGTCCTAATGGTGTCATTCCATTTGTAAGGCTGGAATATAACACCTTCATTGAAAAAAATATAACTCTTATATTACTTGGACCAAGCATATTTCTAGTAATTTATCGGAGTGATTTTTATTTCACTTTCTTCGGAGGAATCACCATTCTAAAAAACATTCCATCTTATGGTTGTCTTTTAGCCTAAACCCCTTGAACTAAGCTCCATTAGGAGGCAGGGAGGAAGAAGATAGCCTTTACATATTCCCTACAGAGAGGCCTGAAGCCGACCAGAGAGTAGAAAATAAAACATGTACAATAAAGAAGGCATAATTCCAAAATGCACCATGTAAGTTTATGCCATCTTCTCCGAAGTACACCTAACCATTTATTCTCCCCGGAAACAAACCTCCAAATGCTAATGTCCAAACCCCACTTTGGCTTTACCTCCTAAACTGTTATCCTCACACAATTACACCAACTTGGCCATCTTAGACTAATAACCTTGTCACCTTCTCTCTTGGACTTTGCTACCCAGTCTCTTATTGCATCACAATCACATAAGAACCAAATTAGCTAAATTATGTTTTTAAAATCATGTACACAGATTAATTCAGATTTAAGTCGAGTTAGATATTTAAAATATAGCAAAATTTTACAAATAAATTTTTAACGTTGATGTGTTATTATTTAAAATTTATTATTTAAATTAAAACAACGTCATGATCACTAAACCATTCCTTTCTTTTATATATATAAACACACTTAAACTAACAAAGGGTGACCCTTCACCTTTAATATTTAAAACCCATCAGCCAAAACCACAGATAAACATATAGAATTCTCTCTTCCAATGGGAAAGGACAATGGTGACACCACCATGGTTAGCTCCTCCATAGCCCTTCTGCAAGAGAGGTTCAGGAAGCTGGAGAGGATGAAGGAGAAGAGGCAGAAGAGGGAACTCCTCAAGCTTTTCTCTGAACCCGAACGAGTCGGTGGTACGAATCCAAGTCCGAGTCCGATCCTCCCATTCCAATACAATGATCATCATCACCAGGATTGCTTGCTCTCTCTAGGAGCCAGCTACTCTGAAGGGAAGCATCAAGAATTCTTATCCCTGATAAACAAGAATATTAATGCATCAGGGATTTTCTCCTCCTCCACCACCAACTACTCATCGAGGAATTACTTTAATAATAATTCTGATGTTGATACCTCTCTTCATCTCTAGATATAATATACATGTGGAAGCTCCTTGTACTCTAATCTTCCCTATAAATTAATTCGGCCAATTCCTTTTTTTCTTGTAAGACATTGGTTAGAGTGGTGTAACTAGCTTTTATTATCTTATTCTACCTTTAAGAAAATTGTTTTCATCTTCTTGTTATCTGTATTTTCTTGTTCTCTGATGATATGGTTATGGTAGAACATGCCCATGTTCATGGAGACCGGAAATCAATAACTATGAACCCGGAAATCAATAACTTCTTCTCTCTGGCTTCAGATGTAACATTATAATTAATAATAACATTTTTCCTTTGATTATTTTTTGGACCATTTAAATTTATCATTTTTGTTTTTCTTTTGGCTGAAACTATGTGGTATTCATAGATTTTGCGAGGAGTAATCCATGTTAAAATTAATTTGTTTTGTAATATTTAACATTACTACCATGTTCTAATTATTCAATCCCGAAACATCTTAACTAAAATAACTTTGTTATTGGTCCATCCAAGTAATTATTGATGTTTATGGTTTTATGTTACATGTGTACATTTATTTATATATGTTAGTTTTGGATCCCATCCGAGCATTACTCAGTGGCATCCAATAATCAGACAAACGAATGAGTCACTGAGGAATGTTACATGGAAGTTTGAACATGCGATGATATTGATCCAGCATTAATATTAGCTGGTCACATCTTGCGAAAATTACCTTGGTTTCTAATAGGGAACAAAACGAACGAGTAGAAGCTACTTTCAGAAAAATTCCAAATTGGAACTTGGAACTTGTTATCCGTACATCATCTAATTTGGCAGGATTATACGAAGTGGAATTCGATTCATTAAAATAAAACTACCGTCCAACTGTTTACGGACGTCGAAATATTTTCTTGTTAGTATATTGATCCCTAAGCTTGGAGGGTAGGTGCCTAACGTTGGAACTTTGTAGTGTGTTTTCGCATGTTCAGTGCGGTTAGTATTTGAGATAATAATGGCGGTGTCACGTTGTCGTCTCTTGCACTTATCTTTGGTGTTTCGTACGTTTTGTTGTTGGTGTATCGAAGAGGAAGCAGAGAGCGTAGCTAAACACAAAGCTCCACTTAGTTATTTCCTGACATTGAAAATACATACGCAAGTGTTAAAATGTTAGGTTATTTTTATCAATTTTAAACAGTTTATTGACTCAACAAATATCAAGATATGAAATTTGAAGAATCGAGTCATCGAGGAGACATCTTATGACCATCAGTTTTTTTATCATACCATCTTTCTTCATATTTGAGAGTGATTCTTATGGTCTAATTCAATTGTAGAGTTAGCATGTCATGATTTCTCACTTTCATTGGATGTCAATTTATGATTTGTTATTGGTTCCACTCTCATTGTAATTTCTTTGTATCTTTGCTGTGGGGGCATTTGGACTTTTGGTGGTATTGTTATTGTTTTAATTTTTGTTAATAAAATTTATTTAGAAAAAAATACAATATCAAGATATCTTATAGAAAAACACAGAAGCTTCAAAACTAAGTCCAATTACCTCGATTGGATTGTTATATCGAGATACATTGATTTTTTTTTTCAGAATTGAGATGCATTGATAAAGTTATGCACTATTTGCTCTTTTAGCCATCAAGACCAAAATCTCATTCAAGTACATTAATCAAGTTTGAACAGATTTAGATAATAAAAAATTGCAAAGATTAATTTTTAAGAAGAATAATTTCAGAACATCAATCAACTAAAAAAAATTCAATTAAATTTTTTTATTCGACATCACAATATCAACTAATCAAATTTTGAATCAGATAAATCTTTTTTCCGAAATATATTCTATTACACAAAACTAGAAAATTTGCCACCACTTATTTCAAAAGAAAGAGAGAAATAGAATCATATCTGCCGAAGCTTCTTAAACCCTGCATTTTATCCCAAAACCCTTTTCCTCCCTTCCATTTTTGTCCTCTCCAAAATACTCCTAATCTCACTCCAAAGCTTTACCTTTTCCGGCGACTATGCACAGGGTCTCCCGCCGCACCTCCGCCCTCTCCGCCGCCCTCCGGTTCCGCTCCTCTCAGCACCGGAACCCCGCCGCCGTCGCAGCCTCCCACTTCTCCCCCAATCCGGTGATCTCGCTTCTCCATCTCCGAAGTTTAGTTTATCCTAAAGGCGCAATCTTTAACGGTTGGCGTGCGTTTCACGTGGGAAATATTGCAAATTTAATTGCTCTGAACTAGTTGGAGAGCGAGAACAGTTATTTAAACAGGAATGTGATTAATTATTAGGTTTCGGAGGGCGATACGGGCAAGAGATGGTACTCTGTGTTAGGCAGCGGGGTGGCTCGCTCGAATTGGAGCGGTTACCAGTCCCGGAATGGGTGGTTTATTGGTGTGCGGAGCGAGTCCACTGCAGCGGAGGAGTCCGGTGCACCATCCCCGCCTCCTGTCTCGGGCGAAAAACATGAGTATCAAGCAGAGGTTTGTGCCTTGGATGTTGTTTGGTTGGTTTTGTTTTGTTTGTTACATAGATGATTGATTTATGGGGTCTCACGAGTAGTTGATGATGGCAGGTTAGCCGTCTTATGGATTTGATCGTCCATAGCTTGTACAGCAACAAGGAGGTGTTTCTTCGGGAATTGATCAGGTATTCCCACTGTGTTTATCCAATGGATGACTTTTTTTTTCAGTTGACGGCCGCCAATTACCAAAATCTGTAATTGTTTGTTGTTGTACGACTACATTATTTTGCACAAGTATCTCTATTATGTTGTTTTTATGACATGAGATTGTATTCACAGCAACGCAAGTGATGCCCTGGACAAGTTGCGGTTTCTGAGTGTGACAGATAATGAGATTTTGGGTGTTGGTGGCGATCTTGACATTCGAATTCAGGGTGACAAGGAAAATGGGATCATAACGATCACGTGAGTTTGATGGAACTTCTTACAACTGCTTCTGATTGCTTGTAGTTTGATGGGATATTTCAATTGATCTTGTTTCTTACAGTGATTCCGGCATTGGTATGACCCGGCAAGAGCTAATTGATTGTCTTGGGACTATTGCACAAAGTGGAACTGCGAAGTTCTTGCAGACAATAAAGGTATTTCCCTTATGTAGCTGCATTTTTCTCAATCTGTTTGGCTTATAATTTTTTACTTACAAACTGTTCTATCAACAGGATAATACGGATGCTGGTCGAGATAGCAATTTAATCGGCCAGTTTGGTGTTGGCTTTTATTCAGCTTTCCTAGTTGCAGATCGAGTATGAGCTTAGCAGAAAGTTTTAAATACTTAATGACATTCTTGGTTCTTGTGCTTGTTCAGCTCACATGTCTCTTGTAACTGAAAGGTTGTTGTCTCAACAAAAAGCCCAAAATCTGACAAGCAATATGTGTGGGAAGCAGAGGCCAATGCTAGCTCCTTTTTGATTAGAGAGGAAACCGACCCAGAGAAGCTCATTCCAAGAGGAACCCGACTTACATTGTTTCTGAAGGTCTTAGAATCTAGAGTTTTTGTTCTTGTTGCTGTATCCATGTATCTCTATTTGTATCTTAACTTGCTGCTTCCTTTTTTCCTGTTATTATTGCTTTCAGGATGAGGATAAACGCTTTGCAGACCCAGAGCGGATTCAGAAGCTTGTTAAGAACTATTCACAGTTCGTTTCCTTCCCAATTTATTCCTGGCAAGAAAAAGGATACACTAAAGAGGTGTTTCTTTTCTGCATCTCTATGAAACTTTAACCTGCTGTATTTGTAGTCAGCTACAAACTTTCTAATGCAAATATCTTTGATCTGATTAATGGTACGATTACGCGGATCATTACTTTACTGATGTCGTTTGGTATGTTAACGACATTGCCTGTTGCAGGTTGAGGTTGACGAGGATCCAGCTGAAGCAAAAAAGGATGAACAAGAACAAGATGGTGTAACTGAGGTATATAGGTTTTTTCTAGTCTGCGTTTTTCCCTTATTGTTGTTTTGTGGCTACTTTTCATGATCCATAAATTTCATTGGTGGCAGAAAAAGAAAAAGACAAAAACTGTTGTTGAGAGGTACTGGGACTGGGACCTGACAAACGAGACACAACCAATATGGGTATGCCTTTTTTTTCCAGATAGTTGGATCTTGATGGTGATATTCCTGCTCTCATGGTTTTGTTTCTGTCAATTGCTTTTGAACCGCCGTTTCAAAATGTGCAGCTTCGCAACCCAAAGGAAGTCACTACTGAAGACTACAATGAATTCTACAAGAAAACCTTTAATGAGTACTTGGAGCCGCTTGCATCTTCCCATTTCACAACTGAGGTAATTCCAATTATAGTTGCAGTCTTGCAGATCTGTCATGTTCTTAGAGCTCTGGTTTGAGATTTATGTTTCTGGTAACGTGAGTAATCATTTGATAATTATGATTCAACCTGGGTCATGAAATATAACTTTTGTGTTTTGAGGAGGGGAGATTCACTTTGATGTCCTTTAATGTGTGCCTAAGAGACTTGGGTTCAGTTAACGGGTTTTGATAAAAGGCATTGGGAGATTTTCTCTTAAATAGGGTCTGGCGATAAAGTGTGCCTTGGGAATGGCTTACTCTAATGAGATTTTGCTATCCTGCAGGGTGAGGTTGAATTCAGGTCTATACTTTACGTGCCGGCAGTTGCTCCTTCCGGAAAAGACGACATCATAAGTTCTAAGACAAAGAATATCAGGCTCTACGTGAAAAGGGTATTCATTTCTGACGATTTCGATGGAGAACTGGTAAGATTGGACCAAATTCATGAGATTGAATATTAAGTTTTTTCCCCAATAATAGCTCATACTGATTCTTTGGTTCTATTTTGGCCTAGTTCCCACGATATCTAAGTTTCGTGAAAGGTGTTGTTGACTCCAATGATCTTCCACTGAATGTCTCTCGAGAGATTCTTCAAGAAAGTCGTATCGTAAGTAAACCACTTTTTCCGTTCGCCCGTGATTGTGATATTTATGAATAATTCCATATCTCATTGATTAGATTTTCTGACAACTAGCCTCACTCTCGATCTTCCAGGTGCGGATTATGAGGAAACGGCTGGTCAGGAAGGCCTTTGAGATGATTTTGGGAATATCAATGAGTGAGAATAAAGACGTATGTCTGCTTTTTATCTTTGCCTTACATGCCAAGTGTTTCTGAATTTACAGCGATTGCAGATTTACCGAATAAGTAACTACTCGACTAGTTATCATATTTTCTCTTGATTTGTAAATATTTGAAACTAAGCAGGCTCTAATTCAAGTCTAAACTCCCTTTTGATATTTGTGCTGTAAAAACTTCCAGGTTCTAGAACAGCGATCTTAGATGTTATCCTTACTTTGTGGCAATCATTCAGCGACTAACATTCATGCTTTCTGCTGTAGGATTATGAGAACTTCTGGCAAAGTTTTGGCAAGCATATCAAACTGGGTTGTATTGAAGATCGTGAGAACCACAAGCGTATTGCACCTCTGCTTCGGTTTTTCTCTTCGCAGAGTGAAGAGGAAATGATCAGCTTGGATGAGTATGTGGACAATATGAAACCTGAGCAGAAGGATATCTTTTATATTGCTGCTGACAGTGTGACCAGCGCTAAAAATACACCCTTCTTGGAGAAGCTACTCGAGAAGGATCTTGAGGTTTGCCCTTTTATACTTGTCAACTTCACAACTTGCGTGCATCCTGTTCTACAATTTCTCATTTTCTCTTGGTGCTTTTTCTTTAGGTGCTCTTTTTAGTTGATCCCATTGATGAGGTTGCAATCCAGAACCTGAAAGAATACAAGGAAAAGAACTTTGTTGACATCAGCAAGGAGGACCTCGACTTAGGTTTGTACCTTTGTCGTTTCTTATCAACCCCGTTAACTAGTTGTCTCTTTTTGAAACTTGTTGATTTTGCTTTATGTTCTAATGTTAAATGCTTCATTCTCTTGCTTCAGCCTCCACCCGACACATCTTGACTGAGGTGGTTTTTCTTTCTCAGGAGACAAGAATGAGGAAAAAGAGAAAGTATTAAAGCAGGAATTTGGCCAAACTTGTGACTGGATCAAGAAGCGTTTGGGTGATAAAGTTGCCAGCGTGCAGATTTCAAATCGTCTGAGCTCTTCACCATGTGTCATTGCCTCGGGAAAATTTGGTTGGTCTGCGAACATGGAAAGGTTAATGAAGTCGCAATCTGCTGGTGATGCATCTACCATGGAATTTATGAGATCCAGAAGGGTGTTTGAGATCAATCCCGACCATCCAATAATCAAGAACTTGAATGTACGGTAGCCTTTTAGTCTCTTGTTATATTACCTCTATCTTTCGTTATCATTTTCTCTTTGAACGTAATTATGCCAATGGCTTGGATTTCCTACAGGCTGCTTATGGGAGTAACCCGGATGATGAAGACGCGTTGAAAGCCATAGATCTTCTGTATGATACGGCCCTAGTTTCCAGTGGATTTACTGTGAGTTCGTGCTACCCTCTTAATGTTATAGCACAGTAGTTACTTTTTCCTCTCGAATCTGTATGATATTTCGGAAGTTTGCTTCTTGACTTGCTCTTTATGTCGTGTATAATTGTTTTTGCAGCCTGAGAATCCAGCTGAACTTGGTGGAAAGATATACGGGATGATGGGAATGGCTCTCTCTGGAAAATGGTCATCTTCATCTTTGGATGTGCAATATCCGGGACAATCTCATTCTCGGACCCCGGGGACGGTAGAGGCCGAGATCATCGAACCAGCTGAAGCAGGTGGTCAAAAGTGAGGAAGGAGACTTTACTCCAGGAAACATGTATATTACTGTTCCTACCTTCTCATGTTCAGAAGAGATATAATGCAATTGCATTACATACGTAGTCGGCTTTTGGTTCGGGTACTCTGCGTTGTTTGTGCTGCAGTTTGCGTTCTCAAAGAGTTCTCGAGTTTAAGTTTTAAGAACAAGACTCGATGCGCAAGTTCGATATGTAAGCACATTAGATGATAATAAAGGATATAATTTATGTTCATCTGGATACAAATACACTCGTTTCGATGTCAAAGGCAGGTCACATTACAAGCCCCAGGACATGGGAGAGCGATACTCTGAACAAGCAGGGAAAGCTCACTTTCCGGGGACGAAGTTGGTGGCGAAAGCCCAGGCATTGTTGGCGACGGGATCAGCAACGTGGTCGTAAAGGTTCTCGATGGGACCCTTTCCGGTGACGATGGCCTGAACAAAGAAGCCGAACATGGAGAACATAGCAAGCCTGCCGTTCTTGAGCTCCTTGACCTTCAACTCTGCGAATGCCTCAGGGTCATCAGCGAGCCCGAGGGGGTCGAATGCGCCACCAGGGTAGAGGGGGTCGAGACCCTCACCGAGGGGTCCTCCACCAATTCGGTAGCCCTCGATGAACCCCATGAGCACAACCTGGGTGGCCCAGATTGCAAGAATACTCTGAGCATGGATCAGGTTGGGGTTGCCAAGGTAGTCGAGCCCACCCTCGGAGAAGATCTGGGACCCAGCCTTGAACCACACTGCCTCTCCAAACTTAATGCCATTCTTGGAGAGAATCTCGGGGAAGACGCACCCAAGTGCACCGAGCATGGCCCACCTGGAGTGGATCACCTCGAGCTCGCGGTTTTTGGTAAACGTCTCGGGGTCGGCCGACAGTCCGGCTGTGTCCCATCCGTAGTCGCCGGGGAATTCACCGGTCAGGTATGATGGGGTCTGCTCCGAGAATGGTCCCAAGTACTTGGGACGGTCGGGTCCGTACCTGTTTCATGCACACCCCAACCAAACATTACGTACCAAACAACAATAGTGTTCTCACACCGACCAATTTTTATATATTAACAATATACGGTTTTAAAAGTCTTTCATTAAGTAATATAGAACGAATTTCTCAACAAAAACAAGTAAAATACAAAACGAGAAAAAAAAATAAGAAAGACATAACAAAATTTGATTAGTTATCATAATTAGGTATTTTGTATATGTAGCGTGCTGAAGTTGATTAGTTATCATAATTATGGTATCAAAATAAAGAGAACTAACAAGCTCTCTAAGCCTAACTCCACACCGACAACTAAGATTTATTTTTAAGTAAATTTTCATACTAAATTTGTTAGATATTTATAACGCATTTGTGACATTGAGCTAAATTTTTTTTGGCCATCTGACTACTTAGTTCAAATAAAATTTGTTCTAACTTAATGAAGAAATGTCGGGTTGATTACCAGATGCTTTGAGGGGCACTTTTGACGGTGCGACGCATGGTGAAGCGGCCGCCATTGGAGGCAGATACCTTGCGTGAGAAGTCATTGGACTGCCTCAACGCAGCAAGACCAGAGTGGTGGAAAGTTGAGGTGGCCATGCCTCTCTCTTCCTCTCTAGTAGTTTGGACCTTGTTTCTTTTTACTACAAGTTGGTTTGTGTTTATTGAGCTGTTGCTTGTAATGAGGGAGAGAGGGGACTTTATTGGCAGAGAAGATGATGTGGTGGATTAGGAAATCTACACCTCACCAACATCCCATTGGCTCGTTTGGTTTGGATGTAGATTTCCTTCATTAGATTTTTTGGAGGTGGGTTTGGTGGCTCCTCTTCTGCCACCTCGGATTCTTGTGTTTTCTTGCGGTGGAGTCACTTCTTTGTCTATTTTTGAACTCGTATACATTGTAATAATAAACTATGCATTACAACCTACAAGCAAGTTTATATCAACTAGCAAAAAATTATGCCTAATTAAATTTTTTTGAGTTTAAGTAGACGTAGTATATCAAATATTGTTAAATTTTTTAGTGTTTCAAGTATCATGTTCAACTTGAATCAGAACTTTAGAATGATGTGATTATTAGACTTTAAGGCATTATGAATTAATATACCACTTTCTCTTCTAAACCAGTACCTTATTGGGTAGGATGATGGGTTCGCGATGGTTAACACTTTTAACATTTTCTACATTTATGAAGAGATTTTTATTTAATCTTCTTATATTTACATCATTTTTTATTATTCGAAATTTGGGTCCCTCCATCATGCAAATCTTTGTTGGCATTTTAGTTACCAACTTACCTAGAATATGAAAGAGGAAAAATAGCTTTGGTCGCTACCATTTTCAAGATTAGAGACCTTATCCAAAGCCAAAGCCCATCGCTGTCATTATCCAATTAAAACCTATCAGCTTAAAGCACCCCTTTTCTAAGCAAATAGCGCTCATCCAACACATATACAAGATCAAACCTAAAACAACCAAGTAATTACATCAACTTATTTGGATATTGTTAAAACCTTAATTTTGTTTTGAACTCAAGTTTGAGTAATTGTTATGCGATATTAATAAATATGTATTAATTTTTTTTATTACATTCTAAATATCGATTCAAATCTAGATATCTTTTTAATAAGTAGAATTCAGCACTATTTAATCATAACCGAATTATTTCATTGACGCGATCATCTCAAAATCGAGACCTCCTTTCTGCTTGAAACTTAAAGTCTCTGTAACGCCCTATGATTTGACTGACTGTCTCCACTGTATCAACACGGGTCTTTTCTGCATGCTTTGTCCTTACTCGCACGCACCCTAGTAAACTTTTCAGGAGGTCACCCATCTTTAGGGGAGAGCTTCAAACCGAAAAAACCGACAAACCACCCCACACCGACACCGATAAACCGATAATTTCTCGAACCGCCGTGTAAATGGTTAATTGGGTCGGTTTCAAACCGACACCGATAGTTAAATGGTGTGGGGCGGGTTTTGTTGTAAACCACCCCGCCACACCGAGACACCGATAAATATATATATATATATATAAAATCAGTTGAACAGCCCCACTCCTAGAACCTCACGAGTCACGACCCCAAATTAAAACCTACCTCTCACAACTAAAAACGCCTCACGATGCCGTCGACCTCTGGGCCCTCTCACAACAGCCCTCGATGAAGCCCCCACCCTTGGAGGACGACGACGGAGTGTCAGTGTCCTCTGTCATGCCGACCCCGCCACCGGCTAGACGGGACCGCCATCGGGGCAGCAAGACGCGGATCCCTGTGGAGGCTAGTACACATGAACTTGATGAATTTCATCATAGTCTGAGGAGTCCGTATAACAACACGTTGATGTTCACGCCTTCTTGTCAAAGAGCCGACAAGAAAATGGAACAAAAGCTTACCGTGATCTCAAGAAAATGGAACAAAAGCTTACGCTAATTTACAGGTTTCATTCCATGGAGGAGTAGTTGTCAACTTATCATCAGATGAAAAAGGAACATTCGTTCTTTGGTTGCGGGAGGTTAATGGATGGACCTCTATTTTGGTCCAGAAATTAATAAACGGTTTCAAATCGACACCAAACCGTGAAACCGACAAACCACGAAAACGCGAAACCATTGGTTTTTCGCAAAACCATGAAACCGATGGTTTCAAAATCGTCATCTTAAATTTGTCGGTTTCGGTGTGAAAAATCACCCCGACACCGCAACACCGCCCTGATTACAGGCCTACCCATCTTAATCCTACCCTCGGCCAAACGCGTTTAACCTTGAAGTTCTTTTAGGATGTGTGTCCGAAAACAAGGTGCACCTTGTTGGTATGGATAGTAACAATCAAATCACTTAAGCCTTTCACACAGTACATATACGGGTATCACATTCTCTTAGCACTAATTCTCACGCGAGCCTTCAACACTTTCGCTTCTTTAATTCGGCAAACTTTTTTTAAATGATATTGGTGGCACTGAAAAAAAATATTGTTTTAAAAAATTATTGCATAAAAAATTTAAATTTTTTCCAAAAAGAATAGGATTAAAATTTTGAATAATAAATACATAAATAATAAAAAGATATTTTTTTATATAAAAAAATTACATAAATCTCTACTTGTTACATCTTTCAAATATCATGATCGATTAACATATTTTATTACAAAGAGATAACGACTACAATAATTATTTTAAGTATTATTAATAAGACAGATAAATCTCGACTTGTTACATCATTCAAATATTATGATCAATTAAAATATTATATTACAACAAGATAACGACAATAATTATTTTGAGTATTATTGATAAGATAGATGATTATGTAAAATTTGTCAAATAAGCAAATTTAATACAATATGGTATCTTATAATATTTTTAAAATTTGTAAAGTATATAAATTTTTTTTACAAAATATTACTTTATACAAAAATTATTACCAAGATTTAACACTAAATATTTTGAAAAAATATCAATTATTACGATAATAGAATTATCACATTTGTATATTGATCCCAACTCTACACCGAATTTCTTTTATTATCAATTTAAAGAAGTTATCAAATTAAAATACATCATTTTACAGAAATTTAATGTATACTTACATTGGTATATCCAAACGACGTCACCGAAATTTCACACAAGAAGTCGTTATGAACTTGATATTCTATGAAATATTGAAATAAGCAGCAAACCAGCGGGATTCAAAAGTGGAGAGAATCAACCAATTAGAGCTTACTAAGGGTCACTTGCTCCCATTGCAGATTTAAGTGGGGAAGCGACCAAGCTTCAATATATGCAACAGAAATCTGATTGTGGATTAACCTGCACAACACTAACCTCAAATTGTTACAACCTAAACAAGGACATCATTCCATCAGGTAAGGGCTCTCTTCGGCTGCGGTATCGTCATATGCGCTACCGAGCATGATCGCAGTCTTCATTAGCTTTCCGGCTTCTGGAAAATCCTTGTGCTGCATCAGTATCGATTCTACAGAGAGATCTGATTCCTTTGACCCAGAAAACTTAACATTCTCAGTTGTCAAGGGTAGCACTTCATGGAAACCTCCTTCAATGGTGTCTGCATCGGGACCATAACACCGGCTTGATGCCTGGAATAGCACAGTGGTTCTCAATTGCCGTATGGTTTCTTCGTCGCTCCACCCCTCGTTACTACTTGCTTGATAGATTTGTCCCCAATCATCTTGATCAGTCGCATTCTTCCAGCATTCCTCCAGAAGGCTTCGGTGGGTTCTACGGAATGAGGAACTGGTCCATGCAAACACATCAAAAGCCCACAACGTAAGCTCTGGGTTGTCAGCTTTAATGCATACGTCTATGAGCTCCTCTGGACGTAATAGCTGCTGTCCTATGTCTTGCATTGCATCATTAGCACTCAGGACTTCCATGATCGCTTCCTGAATTGACAAAAGAAATCAACTATTTAAAAAGAAGTCGAGAAACCCAACTACATGGGAATCCCATATTTTGAGTTGCACTTGTCCTCGAAGAAACACAGTCACACAGTTATTGATAATCATCGTTTTCTTTTACAAATAGAACAAGAAGTTGATAAACCAAACTCATTCGGTCTTATTAAAGTGCCTTTTTGGGATAATATTGGAATCTGTCAAATTCAATATATTGACATGTTCCATGACTGTTGAAATGACGGAAATCCATGATTCCGCCAGATATATAGGCCACTAAAATTTCCAAAGCTCGCTTCTAACAGAGAACAGATGGCACAGACAAAGATAGGAGAGTTGAAGACATTTACACATGACAAGAACAGATGGCACAGGCATGCCTTCAAATGGAAGAAAACTTGCCTGCAATTTCAAGATCCTTAAATCTGCTTCCACGCGTTTCACTTTCTCCTCATAGTCAACATCCTTGCCTGAGTTCAAGTAATACATTTAGAAAGATAAAATGTATAAAAGGAAGTGTACCCTTGGATGGGCAAACGAAATCCCAAGCTTAACTAGAAAACCCTACAAATTTAGTTCTGGAAAGTCAAAAATAAATTCTAAAATCTCAAACAAGTAGCAGCTAGCCATTAGAAAGAATCAAAACATGAGAGATATGCGTCACGATTGTATCGGCTAAATGTTTTTCAGAACTAACAAGCAGCACAAATACCTGCCATAGCAGCAATCTTTGAGAGATTTAAAAGACGTTTTCTGTCCAACAAACTTTTCACCATCCCACGGGGATCAGGCTCTTCATGCTCTTCAGCTTCTGAACTCGGGTGGACATCTTGAGAGAGTGCTAACAGATGAAGGGTTTCTGAAGCTGAGGAAAATTGATGGAGGAACAACTCATGGAGCCACAGCAGGTCTCTGTGATCCTTGAAGAAAATAGATAACTCCTCCTGGAACTCTTCACCAAGCTTTAGAAGCTTTGAGAATTGCTTCTTCTCGTACAGTTGTTTAAAAACAAAGTAACTGAAGCCTCCTTTGGGTCCCATGCTCTCATGCTGACAAAAGCATGGAAGCACTAAGGATTGCAAGAACCAACAAGTGGACTTTGATAAAGTACCAACCAGTGAAAAGGGAGAGGATGACGACAAACACTTGAGTTGTCAATCAAGAAAAATCTATGAAATGTAATCACCTAATGCAATAGATACTACTCAAAAGCAAATCATAATGAACCACAACAGAATTGATACATGTATTTGAACGGGAAATAAACAAGGAAACAGATGACATTTTCCAAGGATTACATTAAAACCAGATGATACAACCCACAAGCTTTTCAACATGCGAGAGAGAAGAAACTACTTGAACAAAATAAAGCCGGTCCCTATTTCTGGCAGACCAAGTGTCAAAGAAGATATAGAACATCGACTCCTAAAACTAACTATCTCATCCTAAAATCCGATTCTCACAAGGAGGAAACATCTTTATAAAAAAAAAAGGAACTCCTTGCAGTCAATCAATCAGATAATCTACTCAGTGCTCACTTTGTGTCATACAACTTGAAAAACGAGTGCCAATCCCAGACTCGAAGCAGTAATATGACACCATCTCAATTTTAATCCTGAGTTTTGGGAAGAAAAATTTTCCTATAAACATACCATGAGTTGTCTCAGCAGTTCAAAGTCATCAAGGTCACAAAATATCCTCCACATTGTGTTGTACCCTTCATGCCGTTTTGCAATGGTAAGCAAATTTGCAGAAAGTTTTCTAAAAGTTTCTTCATTCTGCTCTTCTTTTCCAATATTGAAAATCTGCAAATGAAAACAGAAAAAAGGTCTACTTAATGCCTGTAGATGAGGATCCAGGTGAGGTCTCAAATGCACCCAAGAACACAGCCAAACCAAACTCTCAACAATCGCCCAGTACTGCAACAGAAATAATTCCATCATTCCACCCGTATCATTGGGTTTTTTCCTTTTCTCAGAAGATGACAAAAGATACTCATCGAGTCTGGGTGCTGTCTTCTATGCAGAGGAAATGAAATACCATAGGCTAGCGAGTTAAAAAAAAGAATCAAATTGCACCAAGGCTTGAAGGAAGAACCAACTATGGTTTCATTACTGGTCCATATAAATGCAAAAATAACCAAATTTGTTATAATCCAAGACTAATTCACTGCAACATCCTTACGGACAAGCCACCCATCTACAAACGCCAACCATATAGATCATGACACAAGGTATACGAACAAGTGACACAAACCTGATGCCTGCCGTCGGCAAAATATCTCACTTGTTCATATAGTGTGTTGAGAAGGGAATCACGCCTATCCCAATACTCTTCCAGCAAACCTTTGTGGTCCTCACCGCGTTCAAGTTTAGCTGTGATTGCACCAGCATATGCCTCAAGCAGAACTTCAGCCAGGGATTCTAAATGGGCAAACAGATCCGATCTTGCAGAAACATCTAGGCCCGATACTACATCTACAAGTTGACGCATGAAAGAAGATACTCTCCACAAACCATTGCGTACCACAGGTTGACAGTACCAAGGTGTTAAGCCTTCAGGTGCCGGATACCACATGTGATGCTCATTTTTGTAGCGCACAGCAGCACGGACTACAGAAACTACTGCACTTGAAATATCACAAGCTCTTCGAATTTGAATCTCAGGGGGCTGTTCCCCACTTATAATATAGTCCAAGTGTTTCTCTAAGCAATCAAATAACTGTTCAAGATTGGAAACCTTCGTGTAGAAGACCTCAGCATTGTCCCTGTCCATAAGGAGAACAGTGTTCCGTCGAGCTATCTCTCCAACTAATTGAATTAGATCCCAAAGAGCGCCTGAAGTCTGAGAATCTGAAATAGGTTGTGGTGAGCCAGATGTACTTGACCGGTGTTGGCTCATGATGTTCTGCAGGTCTCTCAGTTGAATAATTCCAGCAAGTTTTTCACCATGCTCCAAGATAGTAAGCAAAGCCTGTCCTGCATGCAGACAAAACCATGTTGGGTTAGACATGTTTCAGTCACCTAACCATTATGTTTTAAAAAGTTGCTTCATCTTTATGTTTGGTAGGATATAGATGCCTCAAACTCATCCCCCGACAATTATTATCCTACACTATCACAGCTTGACAAAGGGGAAGAAACTTGAAAAAAAAAAGGGATCGCCCCTGTCCTAATCCATGACTTGGATAAGCACATTAAATAGAATTCACAGATATGCAGATTGGCATAAATGGGTTTTCTGTGAAACATACTCTGTTTAGAACACAGTTCCTCGTGGCACTTTGATAACGCAATGAACTGGAGAAATTGTTCGTGTTTTTGCTGCTTATCATACAGCTGGCTGGACACAATTGCCATACCAACAACCTCAGCACCTCTGGTGGTTGTCCAATGCTTAGCTAAAGTGTCAACAATGGATTTGCTCATTCTAGTGAAGACATTTGTTTCTCCATCTCTATCAAAAGAGCCAGAATTCTGGAGCTTTTCAAATGAGGCGTTGACCTGCCCAGTTGAGAGGAAATCGTGAAAGATCTGACCAAGTAAAGCTTCTGATTCCTCATCTAAGGCACTTCGGCGTGCAATTCCAGCCATACTTGCTCTTTGTCTGTCGCCGACATCCCAAGCTTCAGAATTAGCTCTTCTTGGAGCAAAATTGCTTGCAAACGCAATGCTTCTTTTCTCCTCCTGGGCAGATCCTTCGTTTGAGCTCCCTTTACGTGATAAGCTCCTTTCAGGTGGTTCTACCGCACCCAGTACAACAGCTTTTTCTGGTATCGCCCATATTCCAGCTTTTTCTGTTAGTACAACCCACGGACCATCTTCAAAATCATCTGTGGATGGTAGTATTGAAGCATCCAAAACTTTTCCTGCATCATAAGGTAGATCGAACTGATAGAGACGTGTAGCATTCTTATCATAATGCGAAACTGTTGCAGTTCCGTCACCAGATAAGATGATGGCTGAACCAGAAGGCTTCCCACCAACTCTTAGCCTCATAGAAAACAGGAAATCTTCATCCTCTACTCTTGCTTTTGGCATTATCACCTGTATTGGAGCTTTCTTTTCCAAGACCCGTTCATTGGTTTCAAAAGACAGGCTATAAGCAGATTTGTATTGCAAGGTCAAAAGAGAATACTGAGTGTAGCTGGAACTACTGACCCTGTCCTTGCAAAAGGTGGCAATGAGAATTGTAATAACTTTACCACGGTCGTCCACTTGCAAATCCAGAGGCCAGATTCGTTTCTGACCAGCTAAATCCTTCTTAATTCCTGAATCCCCATCAGTCCCAACAATCTCGTGAGACCAAATCTTGGCAACTCTAATGCTACTATGCTCACACTTGACAATCAAACACTGTATCTCATGGTCAGTCAGCAGAAAAAACTCCCTATCAGACTCCTTAAGAGAATGAACTGGAAAGCGCCAGACAAGTGACCTCGGGTACCCCTTGTTGCCAGAAACTTTACCACCGTCACTCTTTTGGGAGGAGGATGAACTTACTACATCCTTGTCCACTTTGCTATGCCGGATCACCCTGGAACTACACTGAAACTGCCAAAGCTCACCATTAGAACTACAAGCCAAGGCAAGGCAAACCTTCTGCTGAGCATCCACAGGGCATGCAATCAACGAAATAAAACAACTCAACCCCGCCAAACCAGTCCTAGCTCTATTGGGGGTACTCACATCTCCCGGGGAAGAAGTCACTTCTCTTTCATCAGAAGCTAAAAAACAACTAACACAACTAACTTGGCCATAAATGTCGGGCCAATACACAACAGCACGAGTCTTCCTATTACACATGACAACACCCACGGAACTGGAACCCCTTGAAACCCGATTCCTCCCCTCGCCACGATCCCAGCTCACAATGCAGACCATCCAACTGCCACCACCGTCACTCGAAACACCAGAAGGCAGTTCCAAGTCCACGCAGCTCCGCCTCGACGAGGGCAGGGACGACGTCAAGTGACTCCAAACGAAGAGCCTGTTACCGCACACAATCCACGAGAGGCACGTCTCCTTATCCATCCCGCCACAGAAAACAGCATCCCCTGCCACAACAAACACATCTCCTAGTTTGTAACCAACCGCTATGTGCCCTTCCCGACATTACTAAAGGAAATAAAACACTAACCGGAAGGATGGCCTCGAAGTAGCCGGTCCTGTTCATCGCGGACCACCTGAGGGAACTCGCCAACGTAGACCGGCTTCGTCGGATCGACCTGGCTCGAGTTCTCCGAAGGCGGAATCCTAAACAAATGGATCCGTTAATGTAAAGCTCAAGAAGTAGTAGAGAGAGCGCGGGGAAGAAGCAGTTACCTAGCGAGGACGGAGAGGCGGGGAGCCCAAGGGGCAGGGGTTCCGGTGGAAGGGCGATTAGGGATTAAAGCGGAGGAGGTGGATGGCGTGGCGGCGGGAGTCGACGGAGACTCCACTGAGCCCCGCTTCCGGTGGCCGGGGCGCTTGGATCCCGGGGTGAACATTCTAGAAGTTTCCGATCAGCGGTTGGAGGGAAATGAAGGGGTTTAGGGTTTAGTTACTTGCTTAGTCTTTTCCGGTTCAACCTCCGTTATAGCTAGCGGTTGAAGGTGGGAGAAAATTTTAAATTTCTAATTGGTTTTCGGTTTTTATTTTTGGGCCGGGCCGGGTTTAGTTCGAGGGTCTATGGGCTATATTTTTTCTTTCCAATTAAAAACCCCATACTGAACTATCGTCAAAGTTTTAAAAAAGCGGTCTCGGGTTATGCCAGGTCATTCTTAGGATAAAAATAGAATACGGTTAGACTGGATGAATTCCAATCAGATCAGACGATTCGTCCGAAAATTCGGTATATTTTATTATTATTATTAATTTATATTTACCTATATACCCATATATATTTTAAAAAATTACATAAAAATAAGAATAAAAAAATCCAATCCGACCAACAATTAGGCCAGTCAGACTGGTTGACCCAAAAGTCGGGCCCAATTCTAGATCGACCTCCGAATCATTTTTAAGAACCCTGACTCTCATCACGAACTCCAAAATTTTATCGACTCTGACTTGAATCAGGTAATTGATGAGATGCTTTTCTATACGAGTAAGAACGACATTGGCCAGCACAGATCGATTCCGCTGCGTGTAAAAACGACATTGGCCGGTATCGATCAATTCAGGAGAGGGTGTGTGTTCTTAAGATGAGCAAAGCACAAAATCATAGGTAATTTTGTTTACAAACTGGGACATGTTACATTGATTTTGTTCCATAATAACTTCTCATATATATCTCTACTAGAAAGAGTAAGGAAAAAGGAAGATACAGTGTTTATGGACTTAAACAGCAATCAATACATAAGAAGGGCTTCTTCTACTATATCGGGAAGATTGATGACCACCGACACCCTTTCCTCATACAAAACAAAAGCTTTGAGTTGTTTCTCTATCTTTCTGTTCTCTAAGGATAAACAAAAAAGGAAGGAAAAAAAGGGAAAGAGCACTACTAATACATACAGCTGAGGCCTTCCATTATGGTTCGAGCTTCAATGATACAACTCGCGATTGTCTGTTGCGCTTGGCTGCGTTGACAAAGACTACAGAGAGGCATGACGGAGCCCACCATGGCCGGCGAACTCTTTGTTCCCCTTTCAGGCATGCAACTGAAACAAATTTTGTGTCAGAAATCTCGGCGGCCAAATCAACAAACTCAGACGTACGAGATGGAATGACCCGAGACCAATGAAAGTCATGAAAGCATTTATATCACCTGAAAAAAGGCACATCATGCTAGAAGTAGCTTAGGAGACACAAAGAAACAATTGACTGTTAGGCAATTTCTAGAGAAGGAAATAAGCACCTTTTATTCTTCTAAGCTCCTTGCATAGAGTAATGAAATCGCCCCATTTCATGTGGCACCTTCTTATGAACCGTAGAATCTGTTCAGTTGTGAACATGGACATGCCTTCCAAATATTCCCCATTGACGCCATTTTCTTTGAAAATTGGCCTGTAGCTTCCAAGATTTATTTCTTCCAGCCACAAACCAACATCCTGCTATGACGAGAGGCACCCACACGTAGGTTGCCATTGAGTCAGCATGAAAAGGCTAACATCTATACATTCTTAATTTTTACATAATTCATGTACAAAGAAGGTAACAGCAAGCACATAAGCACCCTGACGTTGTCAAAGAGATTCCAACTTCATCAAAGGTTTGTCGGATAAAAGACAACAGTATCCAAATTAAGTTCACACAAAGGTGTGCACCCCACAGCCCAGTTATGAATGAATAGTCTAAAGGTGCTCTCAATAAATAAGCAAAGTTAATCAGTTTCTAACTCATTTGCCCAAGTTCAACCACAACTGATGTGCGAGTGAATCCCTTGCTTCTTGGACAGCACACAATTCTTTGCTATACATTCTGTAGATTCTCAAATGACTGAGACCAAGTTCTTTGAAACTGTAATCTCTTGATTGGCTGATCTACCAAATATTTAAAATGACTAAAACAAAAAAAATGAATTTGGTAATGATACTGACAGCTGATATCCGAAAGAGCAGAGACATGGCAACTTAATCATTGTACAATCAAGCAACAATGATTGTTTTTGGCGGCGAAAGAGAAGACTAAAAGGATGGCAAGGAATAGTTTATTTTGCGAATCCAAATGGCCGAAGTATTAAACAAATAGCAGCAGGATATTGAATATACAGTAAGCACATGCTTTGAACAGGTCCATTCAATAGAAAATATGGGGACTAGTTTACCGGGTAGGTAGAAGAGAACCAATTCTGAAAGTCTATCAGAATCTTCACATGGATATCAAGGTCGCCAATTCTTCAATATATTTTAAGCAATTTAATAAAAGAAGTAACAATTTTTCCATTAGAGGCATGTACTCCTCGCTATAAATAATACCTCAAAAACCATTTTTGCAAAAGCCAACTTGCACATAGCAATTCTCACTCCATATGACAGTGAATTCAAGTTGCCAGCCATATCCATAACAAAATATCTAGTCGGTTTCAAAGTGGCTAGTAGAAGCAATCATCAGGAGTGAAGCAAAACACTAGAATAATGCATCTCCAGGAATGAAAACTTGGTACTAACGGAGTATATAGGGGAAGCACCGGTAACTAAGCATGGGCGGTTTCTCCGTATACGAGCAAAGGGAGAGGAACAGGTCAATGATTAACTATTCCATGGCAGACCATAAACTTTGCAACACCTCAAACACAATCAGCAAGACAGAAAACAAATATCCGAACTCAAAATACCAAGTTTCCTCAACCACTTCGAAATTCAGACAGATGATCACATAAACAAGGCCAAAAACTGGATAGAGCCCAGCAAAAGAAGACCAAAACTGAATGACCAAATGAACTAAATCCAATCAAATATCAATCACCAAACCAAAAGCCGAAAATAAAAAAGAACCCATCTCCCACCAGCTCGAGCAATTTGCAATAACCAATAGCTACTCCCTTCCCATCACCAACCAGCCAAGATCTAACTCAAGATCCAACGAAGAAAAAAAACCAAACACAAAACAAAGACGGGAATAATTAATTACCTCTACAGTCCAGATGAAGAAATCAAGAGGCTCCGGGGGTCTCTCTTTGCTCATAATTCCCTTCCCTTCCCTTCTTTATTCAACGAAACGTCTCCTACAAGTACATCATCCACTACACCAATCATTACCAACGAACTTCCCCACAGAAAAAGGACCAAAACCCAATTTACAACCCCAATAAAAATCCAAACTTGAGAATCCCATGGCCAATATCCATAAAAAGACTGGAGCTTTACCCCTTTTACCATATATATACAGAGAGAGAGAGAGAGAGTTACCGAAGTGATGATCAAGCCGGGTCGTTTGCCATTCGAGACTGGATAATAAACCGCCGAGGAAGAAGAAGAAGAAGAAGAAGAAGAAGAAGAAACGGAAATGAGTAGAGAGGGAAAAAGCGATTAGTTGAGCTTTTAATTAGCTAAAGTTTCGGCGGAGAGAGAGAGAGATCACAACAAAGAGAAAAGGAAGGAGTAGGCTTAGTACGTCTAATGTAATAACTAACAACTAGGAACTAGCTTAGCTCTTAGGTGGTGGGTTCGGGCTCGGGATTACCCGCGGACAGCTGAGTTTGTGGAATTTTTTTTAATAAATATTAAACTAAGAAATATAATGTTTCAGTATATATATTGATCAAGTTAGAATAATTTTATTACAAGTTACTATATAGTCAAAATGGCACAAGTAAATGTCTAGTCTCAGGTCCTCTCGTGGGCCAGGCATGTCTTGTTTTTGGGCGATCATGATGTTACAAGTTTTGACCCCGGAAATATTTAGGTGTCTCCAATGCAATTAAGACATCCCCCGGGATAATTCAGGAATAAAGCAGCTTTAAGCCACTGACCATTGGTCACTTTTTGCAAATTTTCTCCATTTTTTAAGAAAAGATGTGCGATCTTTACTGCAAATAATATATTTCACAACTTCAACAAAAAATAATCTTCCGTTTGGAACAAGTACCCTTTTCCTTTTTTTTGCCTTTGAGGATGAGCAAACCCTTTTTCAGTTGCAAGTAATGCGATGTTCCATTTGTATTTCACTATCTTTCAACAAATTCCATTAGTAATTGACTAATGGCCACTTTAACTAGCAAGCACGTATACCAAATGGCAAAAACCTTGTCATATCTTAATTGTAAACTTTGAATCTAAATTATAGGAATGTAACGGAAAAAATATTGGCAAAATTTTGTTTTCATTATTTGATATAGTGTTAGATTCAAATTTGGATTTGATGAATGAGAACATGCGCCCAATTGTACGTAGTTAAAGCGGACCATAAGTACAATTTGCATGTGTGTCCACTTCGAGTCTCTCGCAATCTTCAATTATCATCATCATAATATTGGAGATGGACCACATCCATTCCTCTCTCCCACTTCGTTATTTCTAGATCTCATTTGGGCTTTGCCCAAGCACGAGTATTGTATTATTTGTCCAGACACGCAACCAGATGAATTAATTCAGTAACTATAGTGTAACAATTCTCTATTTAATTAGTGATAATTCTTTTAAGATAATTCTGGTAAAGCTGGACTCCATTATTGATAATTTTTATTTTTATGGATAAGATTTTTTTTATGATATTGATTATTAGTTTAATTTTAATTTTTCATTCGGAGTTTGATGGACACCTCCAATTAATTATAATTATATAGTTGAGTCATTTTTTTATTTATAAATAAATATTATTGTCATTCATCGGTGAAAATAAACCGAACGATAGGAAAACAAGAGAAACATGAATATCGTTTCCATATAGAATTAGAAGAAAAAATTAAAGGACGGAATCATGAATTGAAGTCTCTTTTATGACCCACACTCACCCAAGCATAATGCTTCATTAATAACCGAAAAGGAAAAAGGACACAAAGTATTATTAGTTCAGGTATCATTGTAGACCAAATCACATGCAAAGACAAGACAACAATGTTTTTTTTATGTGTATATTGTTGTTGTTAATGCTAAGTAACATTTATAAGAGTGAAAACTGCCCTGTATGGTAATACGACAGTTGTAGCCGTGTATCACATCAAATACAGGAAACACATTTGCATGGTGAAATTTTTCCCACAAATGGGTTGGAATAATTGGAATTTTTTTTCTAGTTTTTTAAGCTTTGGGTTGTCTTCTATCCTAATATAGTAATTTTTTGCTAAGCAATGTATTCTTTTTGGGTGAAATAATTGTATTAAGACTGGCTTATGCAAACAATTACTTCACTTTTAAGGTTAGATTCCCCACAAATGGAAACACACAACCATCACAGGAGTAAGTGGGTGAACAAAACCCTAACCCTTCCCATTTTATGACAATGATTATGGGTAGGTAAGCTAGCTAATCACGTTGGTCCATGTAAAGCTGGTATCTTTAATCAGTGATCTCTTGGTCCTATCACTTTTAAGTTAACAGCTTTCTGAAGGACTTCTTGGAAGATAGGTAATAATAGTCCATTTGGTGCATATACAAGACTCTGTAAGAAGCCAGGAATGTCGAAAACCCGAGTAAGAGCGAACCCGAGCGAGCTGCGATCCGGACCAACAAAAGAACAGAGCAGCACTTTGTTGAAAAAATGCTGCATCACTTGATTCAAGTCGTTGGACAGGTACAACTTAAAAAGAGAGTTGTGAATTTCTGTTACGACTTCCCTTTTGGGCCTCGACGACGTTTTGACTTGGGTTTGGAAAATGGGCTTGATGATAATATGAAACGGGGCCCAAAATATAAGTTCAGATTTTAAAGCCCAAATTGTTCTTTTCCCTTATTTCAGCTAAAAACAACGGATACCATGATATTGGATATTTTTTATTCTGGAAAATTCTTAATATTATAGTGGATAATATAGTAATTTAATTTTTTTGACAAAAATATTGTAATTTAGAGAAGAAAATAACATTGCGGTATTATTTTCAGTGAAGCTTCACAATCAAGTACTCTCAAATCGATTCCCACCGAGACAGGGGAGAGTACATTTTGGCCCAACCTAGTAAACATGATAGTGGTTACGTATCATAATTTTACTTGTTGGGAGTCGAACATCGTTGGACCAACAATACGAAAAAAAGTTGGTATCATCGATAACATATGATGTTGATCCAACGGTTGACAATCAAAGCAAAGTGGATAGAGTTGTGAGGATAAATAAATAAGCAAGCGATATTGAGAGGGAAAAGGAAATACGGTCCATTTGCATCGAGCTTTTAAAATTGTGTGGAGCCCTTTTGCAAAGTCTGAAAGGACATTTCTGCACCACATGTTCTCTTTGAACAATCTAAACTGCTAATAGAAATTGAAATAAATAACATGCATTTGTTTATACGAGATGCATGTGAAGCAGCTGCCCAAAAGCTTAGCCTTATCGTATGCTCCCGATGAAACTGTTTATTGAAATGAATTAAAATAATTAAGGGATAGATACTGATTAAAAATTTGTTGCACATGTAAATTTGAATTTAAAATAGTCTAATGAAAATATTTCGAACATTTGAATTTATTTGCAGAATTCGTAAGATTTGCCGACTTCAAAACTATAATACCTATATTAGGAAAACCTATCCCTTTTTCTTCGAAGAGTAGGAAACCTTTCTGATATATCCGGGTGATTTCAGGAATTTAATCGTATAATTAAAATTTGAATTGAATTACATCAATAAGTATCATTAGATACAGACAACACAAATATAGGAAGCAAGTGAAGAGTAAATTTATAATATCAGTGACTACATTTAATATGTTTTAGAAAATACGATATTATATAAATAATAATGATATTACACCATCTTACGAGAAGCAGTAGTAACAGTAACTTCTTAATGAAGACAAGCTTAGCATCAGCCACTCGCACATGTATAAAAACTATAGCAACTTGCAATCCGGCTCTCACGTCCTTTGGTATTATTGTATCACATTGCTTCAAACACAATTACAAGATTTGACTATTATAAATTAAAAGTGCTAAACCCTAGTTGAGCACCTGAATTTCGATTGTTATATCAAATTTTAAACACCCTTACTTGCTGGCAACAACCAAATCAGATCACTTGTGGATAAGTTCAAAGGATATAGCCTTATCTCTACTTTGCCTCTTAACTAATTATTAATCATCCTACATTATTATTCCTTGCATCAAATACCTGACATGTCAGCATATTCTTACAAGATAATAGATTATTGATACGAGTTGATTAAAGTGATAATGAACTTTCATTTTTGTGAACATATGTTATTCAGATTTACTAAGTTAACTAAGTTAGATTCAATTAGGATGATATTATTTAATAATCTTATTTTTAACGAACTAAAATTCAAAATTTAGTTAAAATATAACAACATATTCACTAAATCAAAGTACTTATTAGTGATAATAAATTTTGATTCACTAAAAAATGTTCGAGTTAAAATTTTATGAACGTAAAAAAAAATTTGAGTGAATTTCCATAAATTATGTACAGTTCTTGATTTTGAATACGACAGAAGTTTCACATAAACAACAATAGATTTTTTCATTGTCTATTGAATAAACTAGATGCAATTCACGATGATACTTTGATCTCGATTTTGACAACTATTTGCTGTTCTTGACCGCCGAAGAATCGTATTTTACTTCATATAGGTGTGGATTAAATTAGTTGTATCCTTTATGCCGACTGACAAAGTATTTAGCTTAGATTCCAACATCTGAAGCAATTAAATTGCTTCTTTTTAGTTTTGTAAATATTATTTACTTTAGACTCACCTACCAGCGAGTAAAATCCATATTTATAGATGAATATTTAGAGTTGCATATCCAACTTGGATCAAATCACGATTAAACAACACTATTATATTTAAATGATAGGTGATCTAAACAAAAATCAAAATCCCTATTTCACCGCAGGCCATAACAATGATTCCTCCATTCTTGATTAGAGTTATTTTATTTAGTAAATTATGTCAGTTATAATCATGCCTATTTAGACTCAAGATTAATCAACTTAATAGATATTAGAATATCACATAATTTTCACTGTAAAATGTTACGGTCTTGGTAAAATTTGTGAATTTGGTATTTGAACTTTGAAAATTTTCATTCTACAATCTTTTGTTAGAAGTAATTTATAATATGCTATCTACAACGTAAAAAATGCAGATATTAATTCCACTACATAAATTTACATTATCTAGAGATGCTTTGAGCGGATGCGGAGGGTGGGCGAGTAGTTAAAGTGCTGGAACAATAAAAAAGAAGTAAAAAAAAATGTACAACATAGAAAAGAAGAAAACATAATTATTTATGACAGCGACTTCCAATTAGCACATAACGAAAATAGGAAATAAAGGAGGGGAGCAATTGATTCTAGAGATCCAATCGATCCAATGATTATATGCAGCCACCAATCACGGAGACATTGTTATTTTTTTTGAAAGAGAATGAGAATTCATCAACATTGCTGGCCCAAACTATCTAACCACCTCACTGAAAAACAGAGTGCCGGGAATAGTTTAATTTCTACATTAAAGAAAAAAATACTTCTAACTATTCTTAAAGTGATATATATAAAAAATATCATCTCCGATCGGTTCCGAATTTAATAGTCTTTTGACTAGTATTTTTTTCATAAATTTTGGTGTTAAATTTTTGTCAGAACTTTTGTAAAAATAATCTTTTTAATATATACATAATATATATATATATATATATATATATATATATATATGAAAAATATTTCACATAGTGGTTTTGGCTAGGCGTGGTTGTTTGGTAACTTTTTTATTTTTTTTTATGTTATGAATCGTTTTTATTGGTCCTTGTATTAGTAATCATTTCAAAATAAAAATATTCTATTCGAGGGATCAGTCTAAATAAAATTTTGAATAAGATAGTTCTCATAAATTATGATAACTTAATATTATCTTTAAACACTTTCACACACATTATCTTTCAGAAGTTCAAATTAATAATATTATTTACTTATAAAACAACGCTATTACCAAAGTCGAAGAAGACTGTTAGCTGAAAACATACAGAGGCCAAACGTTAACCGAAAATGCCGATACAGTCAGAAAAGTCTATCAAATACTACATTATCTATTTATCTCCATTTAATTTGTAACAACAATACTAAAATAGTGTATTTGATGTAAGTACAAATATATTTTACACTTGGGAAGTGATAATAAAATTATATTTCACAAACATTCGAAAGTATATCACCCAATTAACTTATTTCTTTTCGAGAAAGAGCATAACTTTTTTTTTTTTTTGGTGAAAGTGGTGAGTGTCATGCACCCTTTGATTAAAAAAAGACAGTACCAAATTACACAACCGTTGCAACACTGGAATCCCCTTTTACAAAATCAAAACAGCCAGACGGGGGTTCTACAAAAATAGATAAACCATCTCTAGACCTAAGCGCGAAATTGGATAGCCAATCCGCTACCCTATTACATTCGCGGTAACAGTGGGTGATCTTGATGCTACCATGGGTGCGAATAAGATCACAACAATTAGTCACGAGGGAGGAGAGTGGGTGACCTTGCGGGGCTCCCTCGGTAATGGGTCGTATTGCTAGTATGGAATCCGTTTCCACCACTAGCGGGGTGAAGTTGCGTTGTGTTGCCAGCTTGAGACCGTGCCAGAGTGCCCAAATTTCCGATGTCAGTGCAGAACAGTTACCTGAAAATTGGACAAAACCCACACACCAATTTCCTGTTGAGTCCCTAATTACTCCACCCGCACCAGCAGGCCCAGGATTTCCGCGCGAGGTTCCGTCTACGTTCAGCTTATACTTCCCCTGCTCTGGTGGTTCCCATCCTTTCAACTTCATTTCTTCCCGGAGATTCGGCTTGAGGATATGATCCCAGGCACTCGTAAATTCCTTAGCTTGCCTGCATATGAACTGAATTTTGTCTCCTGGTAAGTCCTGTTTTCCAAAAACCCCATCATTCCTCCACCTCCATACCCACCAACAAACTGAGGAAAATATTGTGCTCCATGGGGTATCATTCATCAATTTGCTGGACAGAGCTATGTTGGAACCTAACCACACTTGTAGCCTCATCGTAAAGAATTGGCCATGGTTCTCCACTGGGACTAACCTTTTCCATATGTTTTTACTGTTGGGGCAGTCTCTGAGGAGGTGTAACATGGATTCCTGCTTGTCTTTACAGGTTGGGCAGTATGGGTTTGATGTCATCTTCCTTCGAAACCGTTCACGGTTGGTCATGATCCTTCCCCATAGGCATGACCATAAAAAAAGTCGGATCTTCTCTGGTATTTGGAGCTTCCAGAGGTTCCTCCAACATTCCTTACTGGTAAAGTTTGGATGAGATATGCCAATGGAAGCCAGGTAGGCTGTCTTTGTGGTAAAAATACCAGAGCAGTTGTACCTCCATGTGAGAGAGTCCGGTGTTCTTCCCGAGTCATCTACGTGCACTGCTTGTATATGTGGCCACCAGTCCTCCGGAAGGTGTAGCTTGATTGTTTGCCAGTCCCAGCCCTCTCCTTCAATCCAATAATCCCTTATAGATTTGTGTCTTTCCTCTGTTGGGATGGTGATACCTTGATTACCTATTATTCCTCCTGATTCCAGCCACTCTTCATCCCAGAAACTTATGCTTTTCCCGTCACCTACTGACCACTTAGTACCCTTTTGCAGAAACTGACCTATCTTAGTAATCCCGGCCCATATGTTGGATTGACGGGCCTTAGGGAGTAGAGTGATGGGTTGCGTCGATGGCTTTACATATTTTGCTGTCAGCACCTTCACCCACAAAGAATGAGGCTGGGTAATAAATCTCCAACCCAGTTTAGAGAGGAACGCTTCATTTGCAGCTTTTGCAGTGCGAAGCCCCAGACCCCCTAACTGTTTGGGTTTACAAACGTTCTGCCAATTCACCAGGTGAACCCTTTTCTTGTCCCGTGTATCGCCCCATAGGAAGTCTCTGCATATCTTATCAAGTTGCTCACAGTTGCTAGATGGTAACTTGATCACTTGCATCGCGTAGAAAGGAAGAGTTGACAGGACTGACCGGACTAAGGTGGTTCTTCCGGCTATGTTGAGGTGCTGAGTCTTCCAACCTGCTAGTCTCGTTTGTGCTTTCTCAAGGATGTAATGAAAAGTGGACTTGTTGATCCTTGAGTGAAGGGCTGGGATTCCAAGGTATTTACCAAGATCCTCTGTTTGCTTGATGTTGAGCTCACCACTTAATCTTTGCTTTAATTCCCTTGTTATATTTCTTGAGAAGTATACCCTGGACTTGTTCCAACTCAGTTTTTGCCCAGAGCCCTGACAGAATTTGTCGAGAATCTCCTTAATGACTTCAACTTGCTTGGGCGAGGCTTCCGAAAACAGAATAATGTCATCCGCAAAGAAGAGGTTTGAGATATGGGGACCTTTCCTTGTCAAGCAAATCGGCTGCCATCTTTTTTGACTGGTGGATAGCGTAATCCACTGAGCAAGGCGCTCCATGCAGAGGACAAAGAGGTAAGGTGAGAGTGGGTCGCCTTGCCTTAAACCTCTAGATGGGGTGAATCCGTGTGTCATCTCTCCATTCCATAATAGCTTCATGGTTGCGCCCGATATACAGTTCATAATGAGCTTGGTAGTGAGAGTTGGGAACCCTGCATCATTGAGAGTGTCCTCTACGAAGTCCCATCTTAATCTATCGTACGCCTTTTCTAGATCGATTTTTATTGCCATCCAACCTTTTGCTCCTTTTTTGTATTTCATCGAGTGTAAAATCTCTTGGAACACCACTATGTTGTCTGCTATTTGCCGACCCGGAACAAAACTGCCTTGAGTTGGGGATATTAATTCAGGGAGTTTCTTCTGGATACGGGCAACTAACACCTTTGACAGGACTTTATAAGCCACGTTGCAAAGACTTATAGGCCGGAATTGTTGAATTCTTTCCGGAACATGGACTTTCGGCACTAGTACTAAAAGTGTCTCATTTAGCTCCTTCGGAATACACCCTGTCTGATGTGCTTGTTGGATGAAATAGGTTAAGTTCCCTTTGACCACATTCCAGCACTTTTGGTAGAAAAGGGCATGAAAACCATCAACACCAGGTGCTTTATTAGGGGACATTTGTGTGAGTGCGTCGTGTATCTCTTTGAGGCTGATGGTCTGTTCTAGCATTGTTTTTTCGTCACTGGACCATGCAGCAAAGTACCCTCGGGGTAGGGATGTGATGTCAGTTGGAGAATCAGAAGTGTAGAGTTCCTTAAAGTAGTTGACTGCAAGCTGCTCTAGCTCTGTAGGATCCGAAGTCCATTCCCCATCGTCTCTTCTTAAGCTACCCACTTTGTTCTGTTTTCTGCGGACTAGTGTCATGGTATGGAAATACTTAGAATTCCGATCACCACTGGTTATCCAACGCTCACGAGACTTTTGGTACCATAAGATTTCCTCTTGCTCTAATACCTTTTCCAATTCCCCTCTTAACTGGGAATCCAGTTCGATAAGCCCACTGTTTGGGTTAGCCTCAAGAACTCTTTGAAGCCCGGCTATTCTTGCATAGAGTCTCTTCTTCTTTGTTTCTACATTGCCAAAGACTTTAATGTTCCATTCCTTCAACTCTGTCTTTAAGGCTTCTAAGGCTGCTGTTATTTCTTGATTTGGGTTCCAATTCTCCTTCACTACCTTCAGGAAAGATGGATGTGATAGCCAAGCACCTTGGAATCTAAAGGGGCGTCTTCTTCTGTTTCCCATGTCTACATCAGAGTACTTAATGAGGAGAGGCCTATGGTCAGACTGGAACTGCGCAAGGTGGTGTACAGATCCTTCTGTCCATGTATGTCTCCAGGCGGCATTACATAAGGCCCTGTCAAGTCTCTTGGAAATTCTTGTATTCAGATCCCTCCCTCTTGACCATGTATATTTTGGCCCCGTAAACCCAAGGTCTATAAGCCGCGTTGCGTTAATCCAATCTGAGAGCTTGAGGTCCTGTTGTTGAAGTCTTCCTGATCCTCCTCTTCTTTCATTAAGGGAAGTGATCGCATTCATGTCACCGACTACTAACCAAGGGGTATCATCCGATGGTGCCAATGTTGCGATTTCTTTCCAATAAGGTTCTAGCCCTGTAACTGGTGGCAGTGCATAAACTATTGTCAAAAGAGAAGTAGCTTGTCCAGGAGAAGAGACTTCGACATGTAGGAACTGGGCTTTGCTTCCAATATACCGAACTGAGACAGAATCTTTCCAAAACAGCCATATCCCTCCACGTCTACCCAATGCTTCAACCCGGTGTGAGTTTAGTCCAATCTTCCGACACACTGAATCCGCACTGGCACCGCTAATCTGGGTCTCAAGAACGGCTGCAAGGCTAACATCATGATAACGCATTAGAAATTTAAAAGCTCTGAGGAAACCCGGCTTACGAGCTCCACAGACATTCCATACTAGGGTGTGAAAAACCATCGTAAAAATAAACAGGTAATTTTCTATCTTATGACTAAAGGAACAAGTGTTACCGCCTTCCTTAAGTCTCAGCCATCGGCTCTGTACACCCGTTGGGTGTCACTTCTTGGGTATTTGTCGTCGTCAATTCAGCAGGTAGGAGGGAGGAGTTAGGCTCCAGCCTTCTTGCTTCCGGTAATGGACGGTCTGAGGTGTGCTCAGCTGTGAGTAAGGTAGCTTCCACCCCTCCTCCATTCTTCTTCTTCCCTGGTGTCGAAGAGGACATGGTCTGCTGCACAAAGGTTACGGGGAGTGGGCTTAGAGCAGCGGATGTTGAGGCATTGTTTGGGTTTCGGTTCTCCTTGAGTTCTTTGTAGCGAGATAGCGCAGCATCGATCTTAACTTCCAGTGAGTTGTCTTCATTACGTGCCCTTTTATTCTTCAGGTTTGGTTCGGTAATTTGCTGTTGGTTTCTGGATTGTGTTTGGGCTAGAGGGGGTCTGTTGGTTCTTCCTTTGGGGCCTTTGTTTGGTTTGTGGTGGGGAGGTTTAAGGGTTTGGCCCGCTCCAGCAGAGAAGGTGTTAGGGGTGCTCGGGGAACGGGATCCATTATGTATCAGTTCTGCACTGGTCTCCTCTGGTGGATAGAGCACCTCATACCTGTTTCCAGAAGTTGTGCCTGATTTTGGAGGGTAACTTTTAGCAGGTTTGCTCTTCTTGGAGGCTACCATCCAAGGGCCTAGGTCCGATCTGGGGTTTGTGGGTAACTCCGAGTTAGGGGTTGCCGAGTTCCCCTCCCTCCTGTCTTCCATTCTCTCCTCCAACGGCTCCTGCTGGTCACCTTCGAATGGTTGTTTCCTTGCTTTGAAGGAGCACTCTTCATGTATATGGCCAAACCTACCGCACCCAAAACAGATGGTATGGAGACTCTCATACTCCACCTTTAATACCGTGTCTTCGACCACCACCTCTCCTACCAACGGCTTGGTGAGGTCAGCTTCGATACATAGCCTTGCAAAGTGGCCTCTGGTTTTCCCCTCAGTGTTCGGATCTAACTTTATGGGTCGTCCAAGTTGGGCAGCTATGGAGCGCAGGAGATTGCTGTGGTAGTTGTGCATCGGGAGGTTTGGGAGCCGAGCCCAGATCCAAGCTTTCTCAACCCTATCTTCATCGGGGTTAAAATCCGCATACCACTTCTTGACTGTGATATAGTGGTCTTGGATTAACCATGGTCCATCATTGAGAGCTTGTCGGAAATCTTCCCTTTCAGCAAAACTCACCAAGAAATAATTGTGGGGCAGATCAATTAAACGGATAGATGCTCTAGGATTCCAGATCTGGTACAACCTGTTTAGGAGAGCCCTATAGCCTACCACTGAGAAAGAGCATAACTAACAAAGCACAAAATGAGAACTGGTCTGACGATCCTCCTCTACACGTGGGATTCGGATTCATTGCATGAACGTCATCTACTCCAAGGCCCATGCAGAAAAGGACGCTTCCTCCATTTGGATTTTTTACTTAATTACCACCGTTGTTACAAAAATTTTGTTTTCGTTACAAAATTTTGTTTTCGTTATTCATGATCAATTAAGGGTTAACCATGATTCGAATAGAACCACCTAATTAGTGGTTTCTGAATCGGACCATGAACTGTGCCTAAGGTTTTCTGAACCGGTTCCAAAAAAAACAATTCGTCGTTTGTAGTTTCGATAAAATTGTTTCAATGTTCTAAATACAGTGTCCCTTTTCTTGAAACTTGAGGTTGGAAAACCGTGGTCAGACCTAAAGCAACTTAAAATACCAATGATTTTGAAAAAATCTCATCTCCCCGGCCGTTAATTATTCCCGAAAACCCCTACTTAATTGCCACATAAGCCAACTCAAGGTAAGAGTTAAAACAACCATTAAGTATCCTCCAACCTCTCGCTCTTTTTCTCAATTTTCGCCTTCCCAAAGCATTTAATTCCCCTCGTAATAAAATTAGCTTTAGATATTTTTTTGCCGTTTGGAATCTCATATGATTTTTTACCCGCAATAATAAATTAATTATAGGTTCATAAATTCGAATACTGTAAGCAAAATGGTTAATTAAATTCAAACATTAACCACAACATATATTAATAACGTAGAAAATGCTACAAAGTAATTTATAATTCTCACAACAAACACTTATATCAATTAGTATGAAATCTCAAATTCCACAATTTTTGGCAGGGAAGAAAAGGTATAATAATGACAAAAAAAAAATCAAAACAAAACATGACGGAAATAAAGGGGAGTTGGTAATACAGTTTTAGCTTAGTATTTTTTTTATTCGCTATACTGGGTAAAAAAAAAATGTTCACGTCAAATTCTGTGAGAAGAGCTGAAGAGGCAAGAAGAGACAAAGATTATAAGAAATAGAAAAAGACAAGAGTGGGAGAGAGAACCGCCTCGCCTCATAAGCACCGAGGTGTACTGGTCCCAGTGTGTTTTTATATGGTCCATTGATTACAAGGTAACAAGAAAAATTAGAAAATGTTGTCTTTTCTGGTTTAATTTGTGCTTCCTCTCTTAAGTTAATGTAATCTGTTTTAAACCCTTGTTTGGTTGCATTTTATTAGTAAACTGTGTTGGGGTTAGTGGGTGTGTAGTATAATAATGCATAAACAACAATTTAAGAGGAAATAGAAAATAGTCTTTAATTAATGGTTTAAATTTTGGAGAGTGGGAGTTTTGATTTTGAATTAAAGACAAGGGGTTCTTGGAAACCTATCCTTTTTTTGTTTCTTTTTTAAGAATTGTTGTCTTTTTCCATGGGGAGACAATTGCATTATAATTTAACTTCCAGACCCAGATAGAGAGAAGAGAGAGGTAGAGAGAGAGAGAGAGAGAGAGAGAGAGAGAGAGATCAAACATGGCCATGGAGGAAGAAGAAGAGCTGTTTGTTTGAGCCTTCTTCTTCTTCTTCTTCTTCTTCTTCTTTCAAGGAAACTTCTATTGTTTATCCACTGGTGGGTTTCTTTAACATGAGAAAATTCATTTAATTGTTGTTTATAAATTCTATGTTTTAGAACAAAGTTGGTAACTTTTTAGATTGTCAGAGAAGGGTATTTTTGGAGATGTTCTAAAGCTTTGGTCTTGGTCATGAGACCACCGGAAGATTTTCTGTGTTGTCCATTAAAAAAGTGTTCTTGGGACACAAAGTCTGTTCTTGTTAAGTGTTGTTCTCCATTTTCCTCACTTCCTTTTTCTGCTCCTCAATTCAGAAAGAACTGTACTTCGCGTTTCTGAATGTCTTTTCTTCTTATTTTGGAAAAATTGGAATATGGTATCTCTCTTTTAGGCAAATAGTCCTCAGGAAACTGTGTAATTTATATTCTGAGGAAATTGCAAAATCTATGGGTGATTTCTCTTGTAAGATCTTTTGATTTGGTATAGAAAAAGGCAGATGTTTCTGGTTTCTAATTTTTGTCCATATTAAAAGGCAACGTCTTTTATGAGTTTTATCTCTCAGAAGCTAAATGAAGAAAGAAATTTTTGGTATTAAATTCCCATACTTCGTTACTCTATTTGGTAAATTTTCCTATTTTAGCCATTATATCATGCACCAGTTTACCTGTCAACTGTGAAAACTTCCTTCTCTTGCTGGTCTGAAGTTAAATTCGGTTTCTGTTGATGTTGGTCTAGAAGAAATCTGTTAAGTTGTTGTTTCTTCATTTCGTGTCTTAAGGTTAGGGAAGACTTGTGTTTTTTTTTTGTTTCATTGGTCGGAATACGCTGTTGAGTTGTATATTTTCTAAGGGCTTTTCAATTGATGGTGCTGTTTGATCCGTGTGCAGGTCCGTTTGATGATATGGATTTCACGGACTCTACGAAGGTAGTTTATAACCGGATCCAGAAGCTGGAACCCGAAAATGTGTCCAAGATCATTGGCTATCTTTTGTTACAAGACCATGGTGAAAAGGAGATGATCAGATTAGCCTTTAGTCCTGACAACATGATCTACTCTTTGATCAACAAAGCCAAATCGGACCTTGGTCTGAACAAGACTCCGGTTTTAGCTCAGATTTCGCAGTCTCAGGTTACTCCAATTCAAGTTCCCGATGTTCCTTTACAGTTTACGTCTTACTCACCTCTTTCGTCCCAGTCCGCTTCCACTCCGGCTGCTGCGAGGGCTGGTAAATCCTTCTGGGATGCCCAAGTGGTAGGTGACAGCTTGGAATTTTGTCAACCGGGTTATTCGGAACGGGCTCCCGAAGAGTTCATGCTAGAAAACCAAATGCAGTTTTTGACCTTAGACGATCAGTTAGAGTTTGGCAGTTCCAATAACTCGGAGTTCTCTAGCAGTTACTTCTACCCGCCTTCGACATTAGGTCCGAGGACTAGCAGAAGATCTCCCAGTTTGCCCGAGTTTCCCGTCAAAGTCTGTCAGTACTTCAGTAAAGGATTTTGTAAGCATGGGAGCAACTGTAGGTATTTCCATGGCCATCCTCCGCCAGATAGCTTTTCTCAGATATTTGGCCCGAACACCGGGGAACTTGGCCCAGAAGAACTCATCTCCCCAATGTCTCTTGAAAAGCTTGAATTTGAGCTGACAGAGCTCTTGAAATCGAGAAGAGGGATACCTGTTTCGATTGCCTCCCTGCCAATGATGTATTACGAGAAATTCGGGAGAACTCTCCAGGCTGAGGGTTATCTTACGGAGAGCCAGAGACACGGCAAAGCTGGTTACAGCCTGACAAAACTTCTAGCTCGGTTGAAGAATAGCATCCGTGTCATTGACAGGTACAGATATAAACAATCCAAGTATATCATATCAATTCTAACTTTGTCGTATTTGATTGTACTTTCCTCGACTCAAATCGATTTGCTTTAAAGCAGGCCTCATGGACAGCACTCGGTGATTTTGGTCGAAGACATCCCGAGATACATGGAGCAGGCTGGTGAGAGAATGGGCGGACTTGTTTCTAGTGCAAATCAGATCTACCTGACGTTTCCTGCTGAAAGTACCTTCACGGAGCTAGATGTATCGAACTACTTCAGGCAAGGATTTTCCGTGTCCCTTTGTTTTGTCACCTTGTTTACTGTTTGTAGTTTTGCGCCTGATTTGTTTCTTCTTATTGCAGCAAGTTCGGTCCAGTTCAAGATGTAAGGATACCATGTCAATCAAAGAGGATGTTTGGATTTGTGACGTTTGTATTCGTGGAGACGGTGAAGCAAATTTTGTCGAAGGGTAATCCACATTTTGTTTGTGGCGCGCGAGTTTTGGTGAAGCCTTACAGAGAGAAGTCGAGACTTTTCGACAGGCAAGTTGTGTCTAAATAGTGATAATGTCTTGTGGGCTTGGGGTTGTTCCTCTGTTGCTGTTTCTTTTTGTTTGATGATTACATGAAGGTTTCAACTGGCTGTTGACTTTGTAAATTTCCTTCCTTCTTTCTTGTTATAATACTTGCAAAATTCATGATTGGATCTGCCCCTCTCGTGCAGGAAATATGCGGACAAAGTACAGCACCTAATGTACACCAACCCACACTTAGTGCGCGGAGACCCTGACCTTCACTCTGGTGAGTACAGAGATCTCGTTAGCCTGCTTTTTGTCTTTTGGCCTGCCATACTGTCTCGTTTTATAAAAGAAAAATTGTGTTTTCTCCTGTGAATGGCTTCCCCAGCTGCACGGTTCTCTGAGAATTTGAGGTTCACAAAGCATCACATTGAAGAACAAGAGCAGCTAGTCAAGCAAGAACGAAGACATCCCGCACTATTTCAGCTGGGGCGTAGGCCGATGAGCTACCAATCTGATTTTGGCTACTCAGCCAACGAGTTCACGCTAGCAGCAGAAGGTTAGAATGATTCTGCAGCTCATTTTTCGTTCCTCCGAAATATCTGATGTAATTATCTCCGACTGATATTATACATGGCATATAATCTATTCCAGAGCAAGCCGATTTTACTTCTTCAGAGCGTTTCGATTATCTATTGGACGTTCTCAATAATGGTTCGACCAGCAACAACCAACTCAGGCGCATCAGCGTCATCTGCAACGATCAGGACAGGTACATTACTCAGGTCCCTGCAATTTTCCTAATACCGGTGTACTTTACGCGGTTTGTTCTTACTTCATCGTTGTTTCCGTACAATGAAGCAGCCAAGGACTTGAGCTTCCCGAGAGTCCGTTCGCTCATGCAATGGGGAACGGCATTTCGACTGTTACATAGACAAAAGAAGATACATCACAGCAAAGAAGAATAATAGGGGTATAGAGAGGATTAAATTCCAAAGATTGCTGCTTCAAGCACTTGACATAACAACACCAAGTTTCTTTCCAATTTACTAATATTCGGCTGGCCGGCCGGCCATAATAGTAGATGCAGTCATACAAACTGGGGGAGTGAAGAATAGGGAGAGAAAGGGAAGCAAATTTCTAAGCCAAGAAGTTGGTTTCTCCATTGCAAGTTGGAGGAGGAAATTGGCCAAGAACACTCATCATATTACAGTAAAAAGCTGATATAACTTTTTTTAAGTTTCCATTTTTCACCTATTTACTGTGATTATATAAAAAATGCAAAGCATAGGAGCTTTCTTCTCTCTCCTTAGAAATATTGTAATATAGTTTGCTTTAGTTGGAGGAGCAAGCAGGGAGCCAAAGGAAGTGGAAGTGACAGAAAGATGTTTCTCAAAACACTTTTGGTGTTAGATTAATATTAAAAAAAAAACTATCTTATGCACCACTGGATCAAATTATTGCATAATTTTGTATACCTCACTTTGTTGTGACCTTTGTTGCACCATTACTTGTACATTTAATATAAATTAGTTGGATACACGATTTCAAAATTAGTTGACCAATATTTTCAGACCCTTTTTGTGACCTCAATAATGGTGATTGTGAAATGTTTTGGCTAGGATGTGATAAGTGAGGCCCACTTGCATGTTCCTAAAGTAGCTTTGCATAATTTTATGTGGGTGCCGTTATTGTAGAGAATGTGATAAAGATTGCCAGAGTATAATAACGTCAATAGGATTTTCCTGGAGGATTTGAGGACTCCAAATTGTCCCTACACTGACTTGGACAAGTAACATGTTAAAGTGGCAACTTGTTCTCGCACAACTAAGCTGAAAGCTCGGATGGGTCCCCTGCGGAAGTTGATTCAAATCAAGAAAAATAAGTTGGGCGAGTTTTTGAAAAGATAGAAATGTCGTGGTTTGACACTACATCAATAGATGTTCGATTGTCTCCGGATAGTCATTACATAGTGGACACTGGGACTCTTCAATTATTCCTCGTCTTCTCAGGTTCTCCCGCACCGGAATATTAATATCCATATGTCTCCATAAGAAAGTAAGTAACCGTGGTGGTCCTTCTATTCGCCAAACAGAGGACCATACATCCCTGCTTATACTTTGGGAACTGCTAAAAGCTGCGGAATTCCACCATTCAGAAAAGTCACATTTATATCCAGTTTTAACACTATACATACCATCTTCTGTGAATTTCAAGCGGAGAGTGTCAGCAGGGTAGTGCGGGCTCAAACTACTTGCTTTAATGTGTGCGATATCGACTTCCTTGAACAATAGTGGCAGGGGATTCTCGTCCGAGGAGTTAGTTTCCCGGGACCATAATTCAGACACTAATTAAAACTGATCAGTGCCCGGGCACATATATTTTGGATGCCCCAAGTCTAGATCCCAAAAACCATGAGTCATTCCAAATGTTAATTTCTGTACCAGTACCAAGTCTCCATTCTAAACCCTTCTTAAGTAGCGAGAGGCATGCTAGAATCCCGGCCAAACTTGACTTGGCCGATGTCCAATATCAGCTTTGAGTTGTTTGGTCCTTGGATAGTATCTGGCTTGGAAGATGCGTGCCGTAAGCGATGTTGGTTCATGTATCAATCTCCATGCTTACTTAGCGAGCATTGCGTTGTTGACGTTTTTCAACTTACGAAATCCCAGCCCTCCTTCCTGTTTTGGGCGACATAATCTTGCCCATTTTCTCCAATATAGTTTTTTCTCTCCCTCTCTGCTGCCCCAACAGATGTCACCTAACTTTCTTTCAATATGGTCACATGTTTCTACAGGGAGGATAAAGCAGCTCATTATAAAAGTCAGAATTGCCTGAAGAACGGCTTTAATGAAGACTTCTCTGCCCGACTTTGAGAGGAAACACAATCTCCAATTCCCAACCTTTTCAGTTATTCGCTCTTCCAGCATTGCAAAAACTTTTTTTTTGATCTCCCTATGAACGTAGGTAGGCCTAAATACCTTTTCTCATCTCCTGCCATCCTCATGCCCAATAAGGAGCATAGACGGTGTTGTTCCATTTCGTTCACATTCCTGCTGAACTTCAACAAACACTTTTGTATGTTTATTTTTTGCACAGATGAACCTTCATATATAGAGAGGATTTCCATGATGTTTTGGAGTTCTGTTGAGGTAGCTCTAGCAAACAATAGCGAATCATCTACAAAGAAATGGTGAGTGATAGGCGGGGCTGACCGAGCTACACGAATGTCATGTATTCGTCCAGAAATTGTTGCCTGGTGAATAATAGCTGCCAACCCTTTGACGCATAGAAGGAAAAGATACGGGGATATAGAGTCTCCCTGTCTAAGACCTTGACTGGGATAGAAGAAGTCCCCGGTTACTCTGTTGATCTGGATTGGGAATCTAAATGTGCTCACACACCGCATTATAAGTTGCACAAACTAGAGTGGGAAGTCTAAAGCTACCATCATAGTCTCCAGAAACACCCACTCCATCCTGTCATAAGCTTTCATCATATCCAATTTCAGCGCACAAAAACCTCTCTTGCCTTTCGTCTTCTTCTTTAAGTAGTGATAAGCTTTAAAGGCGATGAGTGAATTGTCTGAGATAAGACGTCCGGGCACAAATGCCTCCTGGTTTTCATGGATAATCTCTGAAAGGAAGCATTTCATTCTGTTTGCGTCAGTCTTGGTGAAGATCTTCATTATGACATTGCATGGGCTTATGGGTCTATATTCTGAGCAAGAGGTCGGATTTTTCACTTTGGGGATAAGCACTATGGAGGTGTCATTAAGCGCACTTGGATCAGCCTCCTCATTTAGTCTTGCTAACGTCGTTCTGATGACCTCCCTGCCAACTATATCCTAATACTTCTGGAAGAAGATAGGAGATAATCCATCACGACCTGGGGCTTTGGATGAATGCATTTGTTGTAGAACACTAAATACTTCGTCTTTGGAGAAAGGTAAGGATAATGCTACCATCATCTCAGTTGTAATCTTCGGTGTCACTGCTGATGTTATAGATTCCACTTGTACGCTACCTGTGGAAGAAAAAATAAAATAAAATAGAAGTTCTTAGTTATTCTTGTATTTATTTGGGGTTATAAATACAAGAAATCACAATCAATGTAATACATTTCCACTCCATAAATGAAGCTCAGAGGCTAAAATGTGAAGGTGCTTGGTGCTTCACTTTGTGAGAGAACTGTGCCAAAAAACAAAGCAGACCGCGTGATCAACACGCTCTACTAAGAACAAAGATATCCAAACAAACACTATCGGAATGGCGAATAACTCGTCAAACACTAAGAATAATTATAAAAAAACACCAAAAGGACAAACCAGCGGATGGCCAGAGGACGTCACTAAGAGAAGGCGAAGAAGGAGGAGCTTTGTCGGACTTCCATGACTCCCAACCAGGAGGAGATGGACCAACACCCACATTGCCACCAGCTGACGTCACCACCACGTTCCATTTCTTCTTCCACTTTTTGCTCTTCTTTCCATTTTCCCGGAAGTCGGAAAGTAACCGCCAACCCGACCCCTGTCCACCTCAGCAGCACTAGCCCTTATCCACGACAAGGTCATTAGTACGTGATTGTAGTGAAGGTGGAGCTGCATGGCCATTAATTCGAATTGGTTGCTTTTGGGAAATGGTTTTTGTTTTCTGTGTTGGGTTCGAGAAGAAGAAGAAGAAATAGTAGTAGTTTGGGGAATGGGGGCTTTTGGAGTCCCCGAAAAACCAAAACAACGGGTCGGACGGAAGGAACCACTTGTTTTATTTTCCTTTCAACTTGTTTAAACAAGATAAAGATATTTTTATTTATAGAAAAAGTATAGATTTTTTTAGGAACATCAATAGGTATTGATATGTTCGCAAAATTAAGTTGCATTAGATATGATTCTTTTAAGGGAAAATTATGCTAAGACTCTTGTATTTTGGTGATTCAACCGTTTCTGTCCGAGTTGTTTAAAAACTATTCTTTCAATCCTTACTATAGAAAATAACCAAACTTTATAGTCCCTAAAAATCAACATAATTTTTTTTATGACCATTATACCCTTCCTTTGCAAAATTAACCCAAACTCAAACCCAAAATCAAATAAATCAAACCAATTGAAATCAAACCAAGTCAAGTAAACCAAACCAACCGGCAGAACACCACCGTATACTGGAAACATACACACATATAAACATTTACATATATATATATATAAACATTTACATATATATATATATATATATATATATATATATATAAAAGGAAAAAGGTATTTTAGAATACCTTTATTGCGGGTGAAAACCTCGTTTTTGATTAAACTATAATTCTCCGGCAATTCATTCATAATTCCAAGTATAAGGTGCTATTATTTGTTTTTTTCCCCTTCGGTGAACTCTATTCTTTTTTTTTAAACGTAAAAGTTCAATGTCATTAAATGAACGTCAATGACAGAATAAAGTCCAATACATCGACGAAACCATGAACTCCAATACGGCAACAATTCTTTGGAGTCCGCAACTAGAATGGATGAATTAACGGACAAAGTCTCTCCTGGTGAGTCCACTGGTCAAAATTAAGCTCGTGATTCGTGGTTGGTGAGATCCCGAAAACACATGAATCACGACCAGATAAATCAAACCAAACACAACCACTCCATTATGACGCATCAACATTTTGTAACCTCCGGCATTTAGAGCGAGTGCTATCGGTGAGGCTATTTGATACAATTTAATCTTATTTTGTTTTTGCATGTACGTATCTAACTCCAAGATAAAATTTCCTTAACAAAGTGTTCTTTGTATATTACAACATAGTTGGATCATGTTTAATATAAGTATTTAAATATTTATCTTGTATTCAAATTTCACTATGCTGATTAATTGATATATATATATTATATTCTAAAAAATTCAAGTTTAAATATTTTAGAATAAATTACGTCTGGCCTCCTGTGGTTTGGGAAATTTAACGGTGCCCCCTCATTCGCAAGTCGATTAAAAAGTCTCCTAATTTTGAAAAAATTGTACCATTTGGCCCCTCATGCTGAAATCGGCAAAATTCTCTGGCGAGGGACTATGGAAAATGACTATTATACCTTTATACTAAAAAAAAAATCTCTCTGTTCATCCTCCTCTTCCCCATAAACACCATGGATTAAAAAAATCAACCAAATTTCAATTCTCGTTACATCCAAAAATTAACCAAATTTCAATTCACCAATTCAGGAACCCATCGCAGGAATCCAAGTCAAAACAAAGGTGTGATGCAACCAAGAGAGCATAACCACACACAGGAGTGAGCCCAGAAAAGAAGCAAAGAGATAAGGAACCACATAGTTTCTCTACATCCTCTTATCATTCAAGCCTCGGGATCTATAAAGTAATGATCTTTTGCCCATTTTCGGACTCTACAAGGATCTTTCGACCACTTCTTCGATCTATCCGAAGAGCTCTTCGAGGTCGGGGGTGGTTACAGTGAAAGCCAAGTTCCCGAAAAACAGCTTCCAGTCCTCGGTTGTCCATTTTGACTTCGGGACGAGGGGAAGAAGGGTTTAGGAGTAGGGTTTAGTGCAAAGGAGAAGGTGCTCAATGAAGATATCGAGCACCTCAAGTCCTTCCTCCTTCGGTGCTTCCTCCTGCGATCGAGCTTCTCCGATGCTTCCTCACTCTCCCACCCTCAGTCCCCTACTACCTCGCTCCCTTCGTCCTCCCGGAACTCCCAATTCCAGCCATCGCTAGACAAACCCGCTGAGGTCACTAATGTCCAAAACCCTAATCCGATATCACCAAACAACTCACATGAGAAGAGAAACAGACCATTTTGAGCTGCAGGATATTGGTTCGGAAAATCGGAAAATCGATTGGGTTTTCTTCTTGATCGAAAAATTGATGGCTGGATTGTTCTCTGTGATGGCTGGATTATTCCTTGTGATGGTTGGGTTTTCTCTGTCCTCTCCTCTGTTTTAATTAATTTTCTAAAAGGAAGAGATGGAAGTAATGAAAAAGCTAGGTTGGATCGAGAAGAAGATGCCAATCAATTTTGGTTGAATAAGAAGTTGGGTTTTTGGTTGGAGAGATGCAAGTAATTTTTTGTTTTGTTTATGTTTTTTAATAAAAGGGTATTTTTGTCATTTTTTATAGTCCCTCGCCGGAGAATTTTGCCGATTCCGGCATGAGGGGCCAAATGGTACAATTTTTCTAAAATTAGGAGACTTTTTTAATCGAATTGCGAATGAAAGGGGGGACAGAGTTAAATTCCCTAAACCACAAGGGGCCAAATGTAATTTACCAATATTTTAATTATACTATAATAACATCTCATTAGATGAATTGATTGTTATTGATAAATAAATCATCCATAGATTAACTTAACCCCAGAACCTGCCGTCGATGACCAGATTACGCCCGATGACAAAAGCAGAATCTTGAGACGCAAGGAACAGCACCGTGTCGGCCATATTCCTCGCCTTCACGGCACCGGGAAGCTACTACCTCTCCGAGGCAGCCTTCTCCATCTCCGTCACCTCCAACCCCTCGTAGTTTGGGGAATTTTGACACGCAGTTGACGCGCACTCCGCGCGTGCTCTATACCAGACCCATCACCACGCACTTGGACATCGTGTAGTCCATCGACCTGGCCCCGCCCTTCCCCGCCGCGGTGCTCGCCGTGCACACGATGCTCCCCAAGGACGGATGCACATAAGAGCCCCCACACAATTTGTTTTTTAGCTATTTATTTAACAGAAAAAGAGTTTACCTTATTGATATTGACAAATTTGCGCTCACAATATAAATTATATAAATAGTTTGCCCTTATAGTATAAATTTTCTAGATTCGTCCCTAATGCTCTCCTCGCCTCTTGCCTCCCCCTCCAACACGCACCGCGTGCTTCACGCAAGCTGTCACCCCGCGCGCTGACCGCCATCAGTCGGTCGTAGGCGTGTCCAGGTCCAGGTTAAGCACGTCCTGGGTTGACCGGCTCAGAATCCCGGCGTTGTAGAACATGATGTCGAGGCGTCTATACAGGCGACAGGTGGTCCGCACCAGGGAATCCACCTGGTCTTCCTTTGTGACGTCGCAGCGGACGTAGGTTGACCAGTCGAGGCCGATCGTCTCGGCGAGCTTCTGACCCATTTCATCCTGGACGTCGGCGATGACGATGGCCCGGCAGCCGTGCTCGGCGAAGAGGAGAGCGGTGGCCTCGCCGATCCCGCTGGCTCCTCCGGAATCATATTTGAGAAATTTATGGAGAATTTATCATTCTTGAATTTCTCGAAATCAAAATTTTCAAGAAATTACGCATGTTAAAATTTCTCGAGAACTTATTTAATAGTGGAGTGATTTTTGGAGAAAGATATATTGGGTATTTATTAAATACATAGATATTTTAAACGTTGATTTTATATCGAATTTTCTCTTGTTTAATATGTGGTATTAATCCTTGCTAACCCGCCGAATTGTATAGCTCTCTGGCCACGGTTCATGAACCTCTACTTCATGGCTCACAGATATTGTAAATTTTATCAGGTTGAACATTTTAACTCCAATTTGTGGACCGTCGAATAATGCACGTATTTTATTAATGAAATCAAAATAATTGAATGTTCTAAATTAATAATCTTGGGTGTCGTATCAATAAGATATATGTCATACCCAATATATTGAAAATAACATCATGCTTAATCGTTAAAGACTTATATTTAATATAAGTAATTCATTAAAGTTATATAATTTCTACCACAATTAAAAATGACAAGATCAACACGAACAAAGTGATTTTATGATTTCACCGAGCTAAATCTACTTACTTCCCTTTCACCAAGCTACCATGTAGTGTTCTTTGTATTCCGTCATTTTCCTTTTTATTTGAGGTGACCTATAATTAAAAAAAAAAAGCTACCATGTAGTGTTCGGTCCATTATGTGCTTCCACGTGAGTATATCTAATCCCAGCAATAATATTTTATGCATAATGTCCTAATTGTCGTGCCATTACATCACATGTTGAATTCGACAACATGGCTTATAAGTCCAATTAATTCTTTCCAAATATCAGTTCAGCCGACCACAAAATGGCCAAATTGTTATTGATTTTTAACAGAACTACCTCGTCATACAGTAGCCTTTTCCAAATTCCAACGAAAAGAAGGAGTCCGGAAGAAGACAAGTTGGAAATTGTGAATGACTCCAAAAAATTCAAAAAAATTCAAGAGCACAAAAATCCAGAGTCGAATTAAAAAGTTGTAAAAGAGGAGTATACTATATGGGATCGTGCAAGAAATGTTTTTTTTTATAAACAATTCTTTATCTTACGTATCCACTTGGTTGACTACTCTCAAGTTGACTCGTTCTAAGATACGCGTGTAACATTTTAAGAAACGGTCCATACCACACTAAAATATACAGGATAATTTTTTCATACAGAGAAATTTCTAACACTTGTCTCGACTGCCGTCTGTACTGAATTCGACGACCAACTAGACAATGGGTTCGCCCTCCCAAATTTGGCTCTGTGTTGACACATGATCTTTAGAAAGAAGATCATCAATCTGTTGATAAATACATGGATTTTAACTTTTCAACAAACATGATAAAAGTGTAAAGTAGCCAACTCGTCAGGCTTAAGATAAAAGTGTACGGTAACTTTTTTTACTTAATTACCATTTTATTAAAGAAAAAGAAAAGGTTATAAAGGCACACGAGCCCATAAAATCCCGCTAGCCAACAGTCCTGCCAGTCAGGAGGGGCAACGATAAAGCCTACACCAACGAAGGTGGCCCGACGCGGAAGCCGATGGTGGCCGGAGGTGGCCCGGCAGGGTGGCCGGTGGAGGCCGGAGGTGGCCTGGCGCGGAGGCCGGTGGTGGCCGGAGGTGGCCCGGCGCAGAGGCTGGTGGTGGCCGGAGGTGGCCCGGTGCGGTGGCCGTTGGTGGTCCGACACGTGAAAAATGGCCGACAAGTATATATAAAGATGTGCCTCATCGAGCCCATTCCCGTGATGTGCTTGGATCCCGCCGGAGAGCAAAGTTTCGGCCGGGATCTGGCTTTGAACGACCGGCAGCCAAGTGGCCAATCCGGTGATTCTGGGAGGCGTCGGCGACGAGGGTAAGACCGGCCGGAGCGCCTCGACTGGAGGAGTACGGATCTTTCCTCGGATCGATCCAACGAAGTTCGAGGTGACCGAGATCTGAAAAATGGCCGACGAAGAGCTTCGACAATTGGTGGCGAACTGGCGGCCGCGATTGGTATCGGCGGGTGCGGCCTCGGACGGCCAACCCGATGGAGTGGACCGATGGACTGGGAGCAGCCATTGGCGTCCATAAATTTGGATTTGGCGGGGAAGAGGGGAGGCGCTTATTTTTTCTCTTCTCTGTTGGTTTTTTTTTGGGGGGTGGCGTCAGGTGATGGAAACATTTTGAAGTGTACGGTAACTTTGTTTTGCTTTGTTATGGAAGAAAAAATGAGACCGATGGGTGCAACCTTAAATGAAAAATTATATATTATATATTTTATCAAGCGATAAAATTTTGGGAAAATCAGGTTAAGGCCTTTGTACTTTGAAGATTAAACCGGTTTTGTTCTTATTGTTTAAAAACTATTTTTTGGATCCTTATTATGCATAATAACAAATACGTTTGTTCCTCATTCTGGCCAAAACTTTAGCTGGTTGGAAATTTTTACCCTCCATCCAAAAATCATTTTCGATCCACATTATTATAAGTAAACAGATTAAAAAAAGACGTCTTCTACTCCCTCCCTTCGATTCTTATAGCCCAACCAGCCTTGGGTGAAGATGATAGCTTGTACTCCCTCCCTTCGATTCTCGTAGTTGAACTATTCTTAGGTGAAGATGTTAGAGAGGATTCGGCGGCCAAACGATAGGTCATCGAGGTGAAGATTTTAGAGATGTAAATAAGTTTGTCATTATCATATTATATGTAAATAATATTGATAGCTGGAAATAATAAGGAATATCTTAAAGTTTCTTTCTTTCCTAATTTTAGAATGAAAAATATGGGTGAAGCTAATTATATTCTCAGAGTTAAGATAACAAGAAATCACTCACATCTCTTTCACACGAGACATATATCCATAAAATAGTACAACAATTCAACTCTAATAAAAAATATGTGTCCTAAAATAGCTCAACAAAAAAGAGATATGATAAAATATCTTATACTAATGTAGTTAGTTGTCTAATGTATGTAATATTATCTACAAGACATGAAGTTTTCTAAGCTACCGGTATGGCTGGTATATATCAGTCTAATCTAGGTCAAATAGATTGGAAAAAAGTTAAGAGAATTATTAAATATGATTGCAAAATACTCACCAATTCATCAAGGTCAATATTTGATACTGAGAGATTACACTAACATTCATCAGGGTGGTGATGTGGATGAGAATAATCCACATCAATGTATGCCTTCATACTTGATAAAGGTGTTATTTTGTAGTGTAGTAAGAAATAAATGTGTATTTTCTTATCAACTATAGAAGCTGAGTACGTTGCTTCTACAATAGCTATACAAGAATTACTATGGTCAAAGAGGTTCTTGAACCATTTAACCTATACCAACTCAAAAGACTAGTGAAATTTTTTTACAATAATCATGCGTTAATAGATTTTGCTACAGATCTTAGATGCTATTACAAAGAAAAAATATTGATATTAAGTATCACTTTGTTAACAATATGATTGCAAGGAAGTTAACATAAAATATATGTCTATATAAGATATGATATCAAATCATACAACCAAGATTGTATCCAAATATATATTTGAAAAATACATTAGATCCCTAAGTTTGCATCAATGCTAATATTTTTTTTCCATATTACAATAAATTAGTTGTTCAAATATTATTACATCAAATGCCTATTTTAAAATGCTGATCTCATCTTGCTTAACTACAAGAGAAGCTCGTGCGATAATGTAAGAATATGTTGATGTATTAAATTTTTTGTAATTTCAAATGAATATAAGAAAATTATCATTAATCTCTCTATATAGTTTAGAGCAATAAAATATCGAGGTTAATTTTATATTATGATATTCAAATTATGAATTGCATGTGCTTCTTTCCGAGAAATGAACATCATAAAATATGGACTATATTATATTTGCTTAATTGATCAACGGATGGAAAATCATATAGTAATTTTTTTGGTGTGAGACCAATTTCAAAAATTATAGCTTTCAATACACTATCTTTATGATTTTTAACGTATTTTGGAAGTACAACTTTGTATAGCTAACGTGAAAGTTTTATGAAAAGATCAAATTATCGCAAGACTAATTAAATAGTAGACTTGATCATGATGACAAAAATACTTATAAAAGAGAAAGTTACTCATCGGTCAGATTCTATGAAAATTGTGGTTCATTGGTATCTACCTATGTATTTAGTGCAATAAAATATGGAACATGATTGAATGTTTGAAGTCACATATGTAAATAAATGAGTCATAATCACTAAGTAAGCTTAAGGCTAATGCTCAAGGTTTATCATAAAAAAAGTAATTGATATACTAATAATGATAATAAATTTATATTTATGAAATGACCAAATTTTTGGTAATAAAATTACAATATTTGTCTTATCACACACACATATATAATATAGTAAATATTTTATAATTTTACTACAAAAATATTTAAATAATACCCAAAATGAGTATTTCGAAACTCAATCCAACCACATTTAACTTAGTTATAAAAAATATAAATGTCAAATATAATAAAATAGAAAGAGACATAAATTTGAAAGCATGATATATCTTACAAAAAGAATAAAGAGTATTAATCATGCAATGTAAATATGCTAACATAGTAAGAAAATAAATGAGTCTTAACTTATAAGTAAGCTCAAAGTTAATCATGGAAAACTAACCGATATATTGACAATGACAATACATTTATATTTATAAAAGGATTACATTTTTTGGTAGTAAAATTACAACATATATATTATAGTAAATATTTTATAATTTTACTACCCAAAATGAGTAATTTTATGTTATTAATACAAAAAATGAGTATTTCGAAACTGTATTCAACCACATTTAACTTAGTTATAAAAAAATATAAATGTTGAATAAAATAAAATAGAAAGAGACATAAATTTGAAAGCTTGATATATCTTACAAAAAGAATCAAGAGGATTAACCACGTAATGTAAATATGCTAATATAGTAAGAAAATAAATGAGTCTTAATTTATAAGTAAGCTCAAAGTTAATCATGGAAAACTAATCAATGTATTGACAATGACAATACATTTACATTTATAAAAGGATTAAATTTTTTGGTAGTAAAATTACAACCTATATAATATAGTAAATATTTTATAATTTTACTACACAAAATGAGTACTTTTATGTTATTAATACCAAAAATGAGTATTTCGAAACTCAATCCAACCACACTTAACTTAGTTATAAAAAATATAAATATTGAATATAATAAAATAAAAAGAGACATAAATTTGAAAGCATGATATATCTTACAAAAATAATGAAGAGTATTAATTATGCAATGTAAATATGCTAACATAGTAAGAAAATAAATGAGGTCTTAACTTATAAGTAAGCTCAAAGTTAATCATGGAAAACTAATCGATATATTGACAATGATAATACATTTATATTTATTAAAGGATTAAATTTTTTGGTAGTAAAATTACAACATATATAATATAGTAAATATTTTATAATTTTACTACCTAAAATGAGTAATTTTATGTTATTAATACCAGAAATGAGTATTTTGAAACTCAATCCAACCACATTTAACTTAGTTATAAAAACATATAAATGTTAAATATAATAAAATAGAAAGAGACATAAATTTGAAAGCTTGATATATCTTACAAAAAGAATTAAGAGGATTAATCACGCAATTTAAATATGCTTATATAGTAAGAAAATAAATGAGTCTTAACTTATAAGTAAGCTCAAAGTTAATCATGGAAAACTAATCAATACATTGACAATGACAATACATTTACATTTATAAAAGGATTAAATTTTTTGGTAGTAAAATTACAACATATATAATATAATAAATATTTTATAATTTTACTACCAAAAATGAGTAATTTTATGCTATTAATAACAAAAATGAGTATTTCAAAACTCAATCCAACCATATTTAACTTAGTTATAAAAAATATAAATGTTGAATATAATAAAATAGAAAGAGACATAAATTTGAAAGCATGATATATCATACAAAAAGAATCAAGAGGATAAATCATGCAATGTAAATATGCTAACATAGTAAGAAAATGAATGAATCTTAACTTATAAATAAGCTCAAAGTTAATCATGGAAAACTAATCGATATATTGACAATGATAATACATTTATATTTATAAAAGAATTAAATTTTTTGGTAGTAAAATTACAACATATATAATATAATAAATATTTTATAATTTTACTACCAAAAATGAGTAATTTTATGCTATTAATATCAAAAATGAGTATTTCAAAACTCAATCCAACCATATTTAACTTAGTTATAAAAAATATAAATGTTGAATATAATAAAATAGAAAGAGACATAAATTTGAAAGCATGATATATCTTACAAAAAGAATGAAGAGGATAAATCATGCAATGTAAATATGCTAACATAGTAAGAAAATGAATGAGTCTTAACTTATAAATAAGCTCACAGTTAATTATGGAAAACTAATCGATATATTGACAATGACAATACACTTATATTTATAAAAGGATTAAAATTTTTTATATTATATAATATATAATATATATATATATATATATATATGGTATTAATTAAACATTTTTAGTAATAAAATTGTAAAATATTTATTATAATTATATATCTATAATTGTAATAAATATTTTTAAATTTTATTACCAAAATTATTTAATTAATACCAAATATGAGTATTTTTATATTATTACACAACTCTTTAACCTTTTCAACCTTCATATGATCTTTATAAATACCACGAAAACTACCTTACCCTCTTCACCTCTAGAGACACTGTATAATTACTGTAACACCTTTGTCCAAACATATTATATTATGGTTGTCGGTACCATAATTTTGCTCCCAATAAAAATGCGATTTTTATTTATCCTAATTACTATGTGTGGGCTGAGCTTAGATTGCTCTGCAGACTTTACTACTGATGATTACAAGGATGCACTTGGAAAATCAATCCTCTTTTTTGAGGCTCAACGATCTGGAAAATTACCATCTTATGAGCATCAGACTTGGAGGGGAGACTCCGGATTAAACGATGGTCTTTTTGCCAATGTAAATAAAGTTCAACATTACTACTTTTATCCTAATTGTATGTAACTAGCAAAAAGTAACCCTGATATTTTTTTAGAATAATGCTAGTATTCTTATGTTATCATGCTAACGTCTTTTACGTGAGTATGGTAATACCTTAAATTTATATGTAGGTACATTTTGTTATTGTATTTTTGATATACATTATCTAGTAATTTTGGTGTGACGTATTAATATAACTTTTCTTTGCTAAGTTTCATTATAGTAACGTACTTTAAAAAATATATTTCATTCAGGTGAGCCTCGTCGGTGGATACTACGATGCAGGAGATAATGTAAAATTTGGTCTGCCGATGGCCTTTACTACTACAATGCTTGCTTGGAGTTTGATTGAATTCGGACACTGGATGCCGCCGTGGCACTATGAAAATGCTTTGTATGCTCTTCGCTGGAGCACTGATTACCTTCTTCAAGCAGCCACCGCCACTCCCGGCACTCTCTATGTCCAAGTAAGTATAGAATCTCGTGTTCAAATTAGTACAAATCTTTGAGCTTTGAAATATGATGAATTGCACTCATTTTGAGCTTGAATATGTAGGTTGGAGATAAGAGCTTGGATCACAAATGCTGGGAGAGGCCCGAAGACATGGACACTCTGCGCACCGTGTACAAAGTGACCCCCGAAAATCCGGGTTCCGATGTTGCTGGAGAGACTGCTGCTGCCTTGGCTGCAGCATCCATTGTGTTCAATGGCTCTCGGCCTTCTTTCTCGTCCACCTTGCTTAATATTGCTATAAAAGTAAGCGTCGTCGTTCGCGCCATGTCGAACACCTTCCCACTACTCCAAGTTCCTCTTCGATGTTAACCGAGGCCGGTTCATCTTGCAGATGTTCGATTTCGCGGACAACTACAGAGGCAAATACAGTGACTCCCTCGGTTCAGCAGTTTGCCCAGAATACTGCTCCTATTCCGGTTATAATGTAAACTAATAATCAAACACAAAACCAGCCATCTTGACCTTTTGAATGCTGGAAAAATCGGAAAGTTTAGTAAAAAAACATTAAATGTATCATTGTACAACACGTAAAACTGCCTATTGTTTCCTGTAGGATGAGCTTCTCTGGGGGGCTTCATGGCTCTACAAGGCCTCAGGAAAAAGCTACTACTCGGACTATATCTTGAAAAATGGCCCGGATCTGGGCGGCGACGAAAACGACTTCTCCTTCAGTTGGGACAACAAGGCAGCCGGGATTAAAATTCTCCTCTCTAAGGTACGTACTTAGTAGATTTGCTTATCTTTCTTCTGCTTATGCATGTCAAGTAGTAGAATGTCACTCAATGCGTGGCTTTGTTGGACTGACTACTCATTGGCAGATATACTTGATTGACGGGAACGATGACTTTTTGAGTTATAGAGCTCATTCGGATAAATACGTATGTCATTTATTACCTGAGGCCACCAGTTATTCTACGGCCCAATATACTCCTGGTAAGTTAGTTACCGTTGCGAGTATGTTCTCTTTTGCATATGAAGCTACCTGAATTCGAATCTGACGAAGAATTGCATACGCTTTTAACTTACAGGGGGCCTTCTCTATATGCAAGAAGGAACCAACATGCAGTACGTGACTTCAGCCACGTTCCTCCTCCTGACATACGCCAATTACCTGGGCACGAATGATGCGTCAGTGGAGTGTGAATTGTTTACCACTATTTGGGATGACCTAATTTCGCTGGCGAAGAAGCAAGTCGACTACATCTTAGGCGAAAACCCTGCTGGGATTTCTTACATGGTCGGATTTGGATCCAAATACCCTCAGCATATACACCATAGAGGCTCGTCTATTCCCTCCATCCACGTCCATCCGGACCAAATTGGCTGTCAGGATGGGTCCCAGTACTTGGACTCCTTATCGCCGAACCCGAACGTCCACATTGGTGCCGTCGTTGGCGGTCCTGATTCCAACGATGGGTTCGCGGACGACAGGAACAACTTCAAGCAGTCCGAGCCTACTACTTACGTCAATGCGCCTCTTGTTGGTGCTCTTGCTTACTTCTACGGTGTACCCCAAGATGAGATGAGCTTCAAAAATCAAGACTAGTTCATCATCAAACAAGCTCTATTCAGCTAAAGGAAGGGGGGAAAAAAGGACAAATCCAAACCCACTTTGTTCAGTTTCTGGGTTAAAATGAAATAAAAATAAAACATCAGAAGAATGTGAGAACTAAGGTATAAACCTTTCCGTCTTTGAATTGGGTTGATATTGGATAGTGTTATCATATAGCTATTTTTACTTTTTTGGCTGCTGTAATTGTTTTTATTTTATTTTGCGAATTGGGACTAGATACATAGGTCATAAAGTTTATGAATCCGAAAGCAATTACCTTTTCCCCAAAAGAAGCATGCTATCCTCAGTTTCTGCAATCATGAACTTTTTGCAATTATATATATATCGGAGTGTCTTTGAATCCTTCTTTCTTGGTTAAATGGATGACAATGAAGTCTCCTCCCTGGGGTACAAGATTCAAAGATTCTTGGTTAATTGAATCCTGCATCTTTGATTATTACATGTGGAAAAAAAGATTGAGGAAGTAGAAGATAGTCAAAGATTCAAAAAGCCTTCAGCAACTTTTTCGGGTCATAAATAATGCCTTCAATGTTTCTTTCATTGTTTTGTGAGAATAGTATCTGCTTGTGGATGGCATCCCTGTCATTGACCAGAAGAGTTCTTTCAATCCATTGTTACCATTTACATTATGTTTATACCTTTCCTAATTAGATGACAACATGATACCAGCGCAATTTGCATTTCTTATCTATTGGTTTTGATCAGCAGAGCCTTGTTTGTTGACTATATTATAATATCCAATTTTAATTAGCGAGCCTTGCATTCACATTGAGAACGCATATGGATATGTCTTAGATGAGGCGTTACATATGAGTTATGTTGGATTGGAGAAGGTTGGGTATGAAGTAGGGTGTTAGTTTGGTGTTTGGGGGAGGAAAGAAGTATGTTGGATATTGAGTATGTATCAGACAGTGGGTGTAGAGGTGGGATTGGAATTTCTGTTGTAGTAGATGGTGTTATGTTGGAGTTGATGGTTGTTTTGGGGAATTGGCATTGGTTGGTATGTGTTGAGTACTGGCATTGTGGTTTATCCCCCTTTTCTCTTGCTGTTGCTCGCTTCTTTCTAGAGGGGAGGACCACTCGTTATCATTCAATAGACGTTTAACTCTTGTACTGCGTGATGAAGACCATCCCTCCTCAGAAACTTGATGCGGTTAGAAGGGAGAAGTGCGTAACCAAGTCCCATACTTCTTTTGTGGGTCTGGGAGTGGGTCATCTTTGCTAGACATGTCCATAGTTGTCAAAGCGGGCGACGCGGCGCGGCGCGACCAACCAAATAATAATGCGGAGACGCAGCGCGGTGCGGAGCAGGCGCTATATACATTGATGCAGATAATATTGTCGTTATTTATAATGTAAAATAAATATGTGTAAATACTCATAATTAGAAATAAAAACTTGCAAAGGTTCATAATTAAAACCAATAGTCAAGTACATCAAACCAAAACATGCAAATGTCAATGACTTCAAGTCTTCAAGAAAATAAACACGTAAGACTTTAAAAGTTTACAAATCATGATAATCAAATTTTTCATCATCACTTCCTTTGCAACTAGATTTGTAATCATCTTCATTGTCTACTTCTCAATCTCTTGGCCTTGATCTAGATGAAGAAGGTGGTGGACTATTTTGTATAGGTGCAGCTGCAGCCACATTCTGCAATATTATTTGTCTCCTAATATTGATTGCAGGTTCAGTAGTACCAGATGCACGTTCAACATCTAACCAAAATAAATCATCATGCACCAAATCATGATCATCTTCACGATCTTCATCTCCCATGAACTATTTATTCAAGTATCAACATCATCCAACTCCACATGATATATCTCAACTTTGGAATCATAGTGTTCTTTCAAATTTTGGTTATACTTGATGAAAACCAAGTCTTCCAACATCTTATGTTCAAGTTTATTTCTTTTCTTGGAGTGAATCTACAATATAAAAATCTAAATGTTAGTTTAGTTGATAAATGTACATTATGAAAATCTAGATTTGAAGAACTTAATATCGACTACTTACGTACTCAAAAGTACTCTAATTGCACTCATACCTTGATGAACTACAAGTCAAACTTAGGATCTTAATGATAAAGAGTTGCAAATTTGGTGTCTCTGATCTATACCTCTTCCACCACTCAGCTGCAAATATAATGGAACTCTTAGTTGTTATGCATTAAATACGAAAGAGTCAAATAAATTTAACTTACCAGGAGCTGTCTTGTCTCTTTGTCTTATTGCATAATCTGTTCCAAAGAAGCCTTTAGCCCTCTTATAGCTTATCAATTCTTCTATGACTATATCGAATGCTACAATACTTATACAAAGCTTCTGCATACACTCATACAACCCCTTCAACAACAATCTGTCATCCTTAATTGTCAGATTATTATAAAAGCGTGCTGGATTTAGATAATGTCTAGTTGCATACAACGGATGATGAAGTTATTTTGACCATCTACAATCTACAATTGCAAGTATCTGTCTATACTTGCTTTCATTGTTCTTGAAGCCCTCTTTCATAAACTCCTTTGCATTCTCCATTGCTTGATATATGTAACCCATTACAGGTTTCTTTTCGTTGTTAACCAATCGGAGTACTTTCACAAGTGGTCCCATAGCTCTAAGAACATAACCAACATCTTCCCAAAAAGCAGTTTAAAGAACAATTTTAGTTGCATTCCTTCCCTTAGGTTCTTTACTTTCCTTCAAATTCGTGCATTCTTCAGAAGTGAACATCTTGTGAATCTTTGCTTTGAGGGTGTCCAATCTTTTCAAAGTGAGAAATGTTGTAGCAAATCTTGTGACTCCAGCCCTAACCAACTCTTTTTCTGTCATCTTTCTCATTAGACTCAAAACCAACAATTGGTTATAAATGAAGCTCACAAGAGTAATTCCTAGTTGTATAGTCTTTTTCACTCTTGGAATCTTTCTGATATCTTCTAACATTAAGTCTAGGCAATTTGCAGCACATGAAGTCTAAAATAATCTGGGTCTCTTGGCTACCAGATACTTACCAACCAATTTATAATTACTTCCATTGTCGGTAACTAGCTGCACAAGATTGCTTTCACCAATCTCCTCAACAAACTTATTCAAAAGCTAAAAAAGCATGTTTCCATCATTTACATAGTCAAAAGCATCAACGCTCCTAACAAATATTGTTTCCACAGGAGAATTGACCAAAAATTGATCAAGGTTCTGCTCCTTGTATTGGTCCAACCATCTAACATTATCGAGCATCCATATTTTTCTTGATGCTCCTTGTTAGACTTCAACAATTCCTAAGTATGTTCCAACTCCTTGTTCAACATTAGAACTCTTAATTCATAATAGCTTGGAGACTTCAAATTTGGACCAAAGTGACCAATTGTTTTAACCATATTCTTGAAACTTGTTGAGTTTACAAAATTGAAAGCAATGCCATTTCGATAAAAGAACCGAGCTATGTATTGGCAAGCCTTAACTCTTGCTTTCTTTTTCCAAGTATCATTCAAACTTGTTTTCTTTTCTTTTTCCACCTTCGGATGGGCCTTTCACATTCTTCTTGGTAGGCCACATATTGCTCTCTTCAATTGGCCTTTTTTCACTTTGGATCCTAGATATTTCTTGAATATCTGATTCCTCATCATCATCTATACGCAATTGGGATGACCCACCTGACATAGCATCCTTTGTAGCTAATCTCTTTTCTTCACTCTCTTTTAGCTCTAATCTTACATCTTCCAGTGTTAAAATGAAATTGATGACATTTCCTTTGACTCCCATTTGATGTTGTTTGGCTCGAGTAATTCCTCCATTAGTTTCAAGCTTGCAAAAATCACATGTTACTCTCTTCTTATTTTTCTTGTCCTTCAAATTATTATACTTCCATCCAATGTCACCACCTTGTTTGAATAAATTGGAATTCGAAACCGATGAGGGTGGCTCAATGTTAGCATTAGGAGTCGTCATCTTTGTTCAAAGAAACAATGATATATAACTCCTTTAAATTCAATCACAGGAACATCAAAAAAAAAATAGTGGAATTAAAGCCAACAACTGGTTGTGTAAACCTCCCAATGAAGTCTTCATCTTCTAAACCAACAACTTCCTTCAATCAAACTTAAGGCAACAACTCAAGCGAACAATTTCAATCAAACTCAAGCGAACAATTTAATCAAACTTAAGCCAACAACTCCCTGTGCAAACTACAAACCTCCCAAGTCCCAACCTAACGATTTCAATCAAACTCAGGCCAACAATTTCACCAATCCAAACACACA
>SOPF01028879.1:0-40087 GCA_012979155.1 Hypericum perforatum | reverse complement strand
TACGTTATCGCCGCGACGTTTACAAACCCTAGCTACCACAGGCTTTCGGGGATGGAAGGGGAGGAAACCGGGAGAGCCGGTAACAACAATAATAACAATAGTCTGAGTGGTGGGTCCGGGGGTGAAGGGCAGTCACCGGGAGTGTCGGTATCCGGTTCGAGAGGGGAGAGCGGGGGAGGGGAGCAAGGGGGGATGTATGGTTGCCACTTGGGTGGTGGGAGCGATGTCGTGTGGGCCCCCACCGCCAGGCCTCCGCCGCCGCCGTATTGACGTTTTGCGATTATGAGCCTTCACTTAAATTCCTTTTATTTACCTTTTTGGTTTTTTTTTTCAAGTGGGTTTTATCGGATTGTAGTGTTTTAGTCTTTTCAGCTCATTAGTAGTTTCGATCTTGTGTTAAATTTGGGTAGGGATTTTATGAAACTGATGATGATGTTCATTGTTTAAACATTTGTTGACCTTTTTTTTGTCTTTTGTATACATTTGGAAAGTTTGGTTATTGCTTTATCTAATGTTTTCTTTATCATTGCCATTTTAGTGTTTAGTTATGTAGCCATTAATTTATTCACACATTATTGCATGTGGATCTATTTGTGCAGCATGCCTTGATTGCTAGTTGTTTAAGATTATAATTACGATTAAAATTTTACAAGTATAATTAGATTTCGTATATTAGCTATACTTTGGTGCGCGTATCATTTGTTAGTACAGTAGGCATGGCTACTATATTAATTGGAATTTACTACAAGATAGAACCCTCTCTTGGTTTTTTAAGTACAAAAAATACTCCATATCCTGGGAATACTTGGAAGTAAAGAAGAAGCAATACGAGTCCTTCACCACTTGAAATAAGATGGAAGCCAGCTAGAAGATGTAGAAGATCATCAAGTACCAAACTTAACATAACATCATAATGTCTAGTTTACAACCTTAAGCTTAGCCATCAGGTAAAAGCTGTTTGTCTGTCTTGTGCATTGTATTGTATTGAATTGTGTGGTCTTGTCTGAATCAGAGCAAAGAGATGGAAGGGAGGGGAAAAGACTAAAAGAGTAAAGGAATGGATGGGGGGATATGCCTTTTACCAGTCCCTCCTTTTTCAGTGTATCCCATAACCCTGCACAATTTGCCGCAGGCTCCCTGTCTGAAAAGTTAAAGCAGGTTAGAGAGAGAGATTTATGAGTGACGTTGAGAAGCTAAGCGGTATCGATGGACTTGTTTATGGTAAAAATGTGATAATAAATTGTCTTAAACTTGTTTAGGTATAGAAATAAATCTAAATTAAGTTTGTTATTATTGTATCTTGCATGACCTCTTTCTCATTTGTCACGGAAGATTTATTAAGAATTTCAAGTTGTGTTAGTGAAATAAATAATTTATTTATCTATGATAATGAAAATTGATAGAAACGTTATATTAAGTTTTATATATAATACACGATTCTAACATGAGATGATATTCTTTTAGTTTACCAAAGCTTCCTTGGAATTAGAATTCCCTTTTACCATTGCACTCGTTAAGCTGTAACTTAGCTTGTGTGACCTTTTTTTTGTGCTGGAGAGGGACCCCTATTGCCTCTCGGGTGTGGTCTATTCTTCTATCCAGACCATCAACCATATCTGTACTTTGTTTTGTCTGTTTCTTCGCCTGCTCCTTTGATGGGGCTTCCCCAAAAGTTGAACCATCGGATCGAGAAAGAAAAAACAAAGGAAAGCAAAAGAGTAATTGGGTTCTTCTGGGTTCTATCCTCCAGTCCTCCGTCTTCATTGCCATTGGTCCCTGGTTCGGCTCTTCATCTTCAATGTCAGATGTAATAAATAAAGGCCAGGACGGTGATGCAGCTGATGCTTGTTCCTTCTTCTCTTTTTGAGATAATTAACTTCCCACAAATCTCATGTTTGGATTTTGAGGATGCTTCATTTTTTCTGCTAATTCGTAGTTGACGTAGTTCGATTATTATTATATTTTTGAATTTCTGATTTATGATAATCTCATTTATTAGAACAATATCGTAAGAGTTTTCTCTAAAATTATAGGGATAAATTATTCAGACCCATATAATTTGATATATTTATGAGCAAATTGTCCTCAGGTCCTTAGCTTTTGCTAAAATCACTATTTTCGTCCCTATTATTTTGGAAAATAGGATTTCGTCCCCCATCTTTTTTTAATTAACACCCTTAGGTCCCTTGTGCCAGAATTGGAAAATTTCTCCGGTACCCAGGGACCTAAAATATCTCATTTGTCCTTGTGTTCAAAAGTTAAAAAAAACACCGCCGTGAGGAGAGAGGAGGAGGGAGAAGGATGATAAGAGGAGGAGGAGGATGGAGGAGGAAGAGAGAGGTGGAAGGATATGTGGAGGAGGAGGAGGGAGAAGGAAGATAGGAGGAGAAGGAGAGAGGTGGAAGGAGGAGGGCAGGTGATGGGGAAAGGAGGAAGAGGGGGAAAGAGGAGGGGAGGGGGATTAGAGAATGACGGAGGAGCAGGAGGGAGGAAGGAGGTGGGTGGAGGAGGAGGGAGAAGGAAGAGAGGAGGAGGAAGAGGACTCTGTTTTTTTTTTTAATTTTTGAATAAGGACAAAAGAGATTTTTTAGGTCTATGAGTGCCGGAAAAATTTTTCAATTTCGACACTAAAGACCTAAGGGTGATAATTAAGCAAAGTTGGGAGACGAAATCTTCTTTTCCAAAACAGTGGGGACGAAAATAGTGATTTTAGCAAAAGTAAGGGATCTGGAAGCAATTTGCTCTATATTTATTGTTTACTTTCATTCTGTTTTGTAATTAGATTGATTTTTTTTTTTAAGACAAAATTATACTTTAAAACTTTTGAAATTTGTAAGGGCCACATAAAATTACTTAAATGTTATTAAAAACAAAAGAAAATTCATATTTTTCTCTTCTCACCTTCTTTTCCTCATATCCATTTTATTCGTCCGACCTTCATAAAAAATAGAAAAAAGAGAATATCAAATTGCAATAATAACCAGATTTCATCAAGGTGAGAAACTCTATTGTTTCCTCTCTTATATCCATAAAGTCGTAAACAATACAGCTTAAAAGCACAAAAAATCTCCAACAACAAACAAAATATTAGACACCTGGAAATGGGTCCTTAGAAAAAACCACCAACGACACGTCGGAGGAGAGGGTTTAGCCGGCAAGGCAAGGGAACGACGTCGGCAAGTCCACGACGGCATCTGCATCTCTCGCTTTGAAACCAAGTTTTTTGCACCGAGCAGTTTAGTTGAATGTGATTTGGGTCCAGCGACGATATTTAATTTGGGGCATTTAATTTATTTGGCATGGTACGTTGTCGGAAAAAAATTTCAATTCCGATATTCAAAATGGGAGGAAAAAAGGGTTTGTGGTGGATATTAAAAATATAGTAGCCAGATTAGTGATTACTGTTATAAAATTTCATTATAAAAGTACATTAAAATCTGATCAAGTACAACGTAACCTGAAATCTTAATAATAAGTGATATTCGTTAATTTCATGTATCTGAGTTGTTATTTAATGTCATGTTATTAATTTATTCTGTGTATTATGTCATACACAATTTTTGTGGCATCTCGCTTCACAAATTGGAGAGAAAAAATAAATTCAATAATATTCAAACGAAAAATGAATAAAGAGCATACGTTGATTTTCATATTGGAGGTCAACAACATGTCACATATAAAATAGTGATTTGAAACAATACATTACTTAAATTGTTTGAATTAGTGAATATCACTTAATTTTTTGTCATTTAAAATTTAACTATAAATTTAAAGTCACAAGATAGAATGAAAAAAGCATGAAACAATACAATTATAAGGTGGACGTTAATTTCTAAGATTAAAAATATGCAAGGTAGATTAATAAATTAAAAGCAAATTGTTCCTAGGTTTATAGCCTTTACTGAAATTACTATTCGTGTCCCTTCTGTGTCGAAAAAGAGACTTTTGTCCCCCAACTTTGCTTAATTGTCACTATTAGGTCTCTGGTACCAAAATCGAGAAATCTCTCCAACACCAAGGGACCTACAATGACTATTTTGCCCTTGAGTCAAAAGTTAAAAAAACTAATAAAAGAGAGTGATCCTCTTATATATTTCACCTTCCCCGTGGCCCAACAACCATTGACCTAACTATTCTTTTCATAAAATTGGAGAAGTTGAAGTGTGAATTTTTCAATTACCTAGGTTCCTACAAATTGGGTTTTGTGTGGGTGGAGCTTGAATGTATGTTTAGCTCTTACCAAGATCCATCATTGCGAATTAGGGATTTTCTCAAATTTATTGATTTTGGTAAATTTTGGGATTTCTGTGATTTTGGGGGATTTTTGGAGCGTGAAGCACGGGTGGGTTGAGAGATCGAGAGAGAATGAAACCCCTCTCTGGTTGCGACTTGCCGCGGTAGAGAGGTGAACGACGATGGTTGTTGGGGTTGGATGGCAGAGAGGTGAAGGTCGAGGTAAGTTTTTTGTCGGGATTAAGGTAGGTGAATGAGATGGGTGAATGTAATTAACCCAATTTTTTAATTTTTGATTCAAGGGCAAAAGAATTATTTTAGGTCTCTTGGTTCCAGAGAAGTTTCCCGATTTAGATACCAGAGACCTAATAGTGATAGTTAAGCAAAGTCGTGAGACAAAAATCTCTTTTTCGAAATAGGAAAGACAAAAATAATAATTTCAGTAATGGCTAAGAATCTTAGAACAATTTACTCTATCTAAATAGATAATGATTGCATAAGGAAAATAGCTCCTCCAACGAATCTGTTGGATGCAGTTCTGTCCAAATGGAAGCATCCGCAGTTTCGTAGCATTGGCAAAGAATGTTCAAAGCCAACGTCTCTGAAGTGAACTTCCTCTATCGTCATGCTTCCACTAGGTATTTTTAAAAGACTTTAAGTAATAGATTTCAATTTTCTTATCATCAGCATTTATACATAGTTTTTTCTCAATGGATCTTATTCATACATAATGATGGCAAAAGCGACACCCTTACGTTACTTTGTTAGCCCCGAAAGCAACTTTCCTAATTGTATGCATTGGTTCATTTGTCAACCCAATATGATGTATCATGAACCAAGTAGTAATTCGATAGAAATTCGGTTTAACTTAATTAACAGATCTATATTCCAAGTCCTTGGAACGTATAATTTTTTTCAAAGAATATAATTAGTATTCAAATAAATGTAATTTTATTCGTACCAATATAATTGTTGGTTATTTAATTTTTTTTTACCAAGTTCAGTTGATCTAATACTCGATGGTTACCTTTTATGGCACACACCATCACTGATGTATTTTTTTTATAGGTATATAATATATATATGTTTACAACTACTATAGTCACATTAGACAAAATAAGTTTTAGCGCACTGCCTCTGATGATTTTTATTAAAAAAAACTAAAAGTCTAGACGCTTTATATTATATAGGAAAATCAGTGAACAAAAGCTATCTGACTCCGAGGGACGACAATAATTCCAGTCTAGAGAAACAAAATGGGAGGAAATCCAAGACATACTCCCTCTGATGTTGAAGTATAAGTACCTAGTTCATGTGTAAGTGCATATTGGTTCTCTACATTGTTATCCTGTATAATATATCGTATTTCTTCATGAAAAAACTAAAAATTCACCCCTTAAAAAATAAATCATAGCATGATACCAGTTGCTCAATTTGCACGCCATTCGTTCTCTTTTGCAGCCACGTCAAAAAGCCATAATTTGAGGTGTTAAAACACTAATAGCCGTCAATAAAAGATACAACCTTGAATAAATTACTCATTTAGTTTGACTATGGAAAAAATCTTTATTTGCTCATAGTCAAAAAGAAACAAAGGCACAAGCCCGTGAAAGTAATAGATAAAAGTTGCATTTATCTTTAAATTATTGATATATTCTTGTTGATGTTATCTAATGAAACTAGATCTATTATCAAAATTTGAGTCATATAAGTAATTGGTCTGTAATGAATATTTCACTGATTCATATGTAAACATTATTTTATTTCATAAAATATTGATATGTAAAACGGCCGTTATTGCAATCAACAATCAAGTTGTATAAAAAAATTTAGAATGATCCGTCGTCATAAACGAAATGTCATTCTGGGAGCTCATATCACATTGATTGCTCACCGCATTTAAAGTGTCCCAATTTGAGCCGCAAACGAAGACCGTATCATTTTGCGATGGAAATAGCATTGACCGGTGCAACTGCACTGAAAATATGGAAGCGATCCTAACAAAGATATGTTCGGACACCGCTCAGTGACTTTCCACCTCTTGCCGTTGCTTTTCATGACAGAAACAAACATCAAAAATTACAAAACACATACGCATCTTTAGATAAATTATTATACCGTACTAATAGTTGATATTGAAAATCAATTTTTACAATGTCTTGTCGGTAAGGCAATTTTTATACCAATAGCCACATATCTATGGACAACTATTTGAAAGGTTACTTCATATCCTAATCTTTTGACTTTAGAGTTCTCTTCTAAGCGAGAGATAATCTATTGATATACATTTTATACTTCTTTGTTAACATGTCTGAGATCTAGATCTACCAAGGTAATCCAATTATCAGATGATAAACGGTTAGCATATAAATACGTTTTTAAGCCAATGGGCTTGTAGTCTAGTCGCATGAGGCGCTTTTTTTCTCTTAGAGGTCCAGGGTTCAAATCCTGGCAAAATCGTGGTGTAAAAAAATTGTGGTGTTTACTTATAAAAAAAAATAATAAATAAATAAATACGTTTTTATTATATATCACCTGACATCTAGATCTACCAAGGTAATCCAATTATCAGAAGATAAACGGTTAAATAAGGATAATCATTTTTAGTAATTAGTTAACACTTATACATTTTCGAGGTGTAAAATTCAATACATTTTATGCTAGAGCAATTTTTATCAATCATCGGAAGCAACTGCATATATACAATGCGAAGTTGTCTGAACTCCTTTGTCGTTTGATTAACACGGGAAAGAAGAAGATCATTTAGTAATATAGATCAAATAAGGATTTGGATTGGATTGGTTATGAACAGAATAAGTTAATATGTTCGGTAGAAATTTAGGTGAATCGAATTGATTTTTTTGTGATATTTATATTGATAATGACATGTGTATTTTTTGTATATTTTTTATTTTTGCAAAAATAACATTTATTATGTGATACCGATCTTCGTATTTTATTGTGGTCCCATAATTTTGATTTTTTTACAAGTTCTTATTATTTGTATTTTTCGTATATTTTATTTGTAGATAATAATATTTTCTTCAGGAGATATAATTTTTACTTTAATTTCTTGATTTTTAAGTAGCCGCCTTAGATACGCAGATATGTATTTACGAAGAAAGGATTCGTAGATATGTTTGCTGGTACAGCATGCAACCGTAGATCTTCTTTGTAATTATCAAACTTCTCTTTATACAATCCAAATTTTATTCCTGCAGTAGACGCTTCTAGTTAAAAACACCACTTCTCACTTTTGAGTTACTATGATGCACTAGAGTTGGAAATATTTTGCGACGTTTAAGTATTTTAAATTTAATTAGTCAATACAATAATATTTAGTTACTATGCACTAGAGTTGGAAACATTTTGTCACGTTTATGTATTTAAAATTTAATTAGTCGATATAATAATATTTAGTTACGGATGATAAGAGAAGATAAAGAAAAGCACACTTCTGTAATATGGGCGTATAAGGCGAGGGAATAATATTTGAATGATGTTGTGGTGATTTGTGGTTGGATAGCTATCCAAAACTTGACTATAATGACGTTTTCACTCATTACCCTTTAATATATTGGTCCTTTCTAGAGGAACAAGGAAACAAAATTATTCATCTAAATACGATTGGTTTCGGGTAACTCTCATGTAAAGTAAAAGTCAATAAGAAGATAAGTTATGAACTCCTTCACGACCTCATGGGAGTGGTGAAGGTCCCAATTGGTAAAAAAAACAAATCCGCAACTCCGCGGAATTATCTTGCACTTGAAAAAAGAATTAGATAAGAATCGTCTAAATTTCTAGTTGATATGATTCAAAAAATTGACTTTTCAAAGGGAATGTTGAAAGGAGATCCCAACGAATATAATATGGGGATCTCTGAAACTTATTATTTTTATATTTGCATGTTACAAGTAACATTCAGATAATATTTTATGGGTACAAAAAAGTATAAAAGAAATAGGGGGAGAAAAAAATTAGTTAGAAACTTGGGATGCATGTGTGATGTGTCAATGAATTACAAAAAGATGGGCTCTTACGCAAAATTTTACGAAATCATCTTCTTCTTTTTTATGGAAACCAGTTGTCAAAATTAGACGCCGCTTAGTAAAGTGCACGTGAAATAAAAAGCCGGCGGAAGTACAAGATGGTGTCCGAGCCCAGTGTACCATAATTATTTGCCATGGGTCGATTATTTAAAATACACAAGCATGTCGTCCTTTTTCTTTTCACATGCTCGGGTGTTCGTTAATTTTATCTACAAATAACGACTAAATTAGAGTTTAATGTCGTTTACTTTATTTAACAAGTAACCATCAATGAGCTATTAGATCTACCGGTGAGTTTGCATTTTTTTTTAATTTCAACTTTGTTAAAATAATTTCGTCACTTTCAAAATATCATATCCCGTCCAAACCTGCATTTATTAGTTTTTGTATTGCTGTTTGGTAATCATTTATCCAACTTCGCTGTTCCATCTGGGCCTTATCCTTGTTCCATACACCGTCAAAGCTAAGTGGGCCCAAGTAATGGGTCTCAACTCTCATGTGTAGTGGGGATGGACCGTTGTTGATGTCAGACTTTGGAGATGAAAGCTGGTTGAATTAGCATTCCTACCTCACGTGCTCTCTCTTTAATATTTGTCTGCTGCAGGTTAGCCAGGGGACTTGAGCTGTAATCTTATGATCGCACGATTTATCACATTTTTGTTGATTCGAATTCTATGCAAGATTAGAAGATTATCAATGAGATTTCAAGTATATTTTTAAGATTCCAAGATCGACAATTAAGCTCGCAAGATTTTTATCAACTATTTTTTTCATTTTCAGATGGTTTGCGGAAGAGATTTAGAGAATATTTTATAATTATTTTAAAGAACCATATTTTACATTTTCTGATTATTTTAATATTATTGAATATTCATTGACTTTGAGGAGCATAATATAAATTTCCATGTAACGTTAGCCATAGCCCTAATTTTTATTATAAATACAAGTTATGTTTGGTGAGATCTTATGATCAGTGTTACGATACTCAGATCTATAATTTTTGTATTCGTAAACAATCCTCAAGTAAATCTCGATTTTGAGAACCTGACAATATAGCTGATGAAAATTGGAATTTATTTAAAATATTAACCAAAATTCTTGAACGAAAAAAACTATTGTTTGATTTAGAATAGATATTTTATCAATTTTTTGAAAAACGGTTCTTTTATCAATTTGATCCATGTGCTTATTTTATTAAATGAAAATTTGTCGGTCTAAAACAAATGTATGGTAATTTTCTCTTTCTGCCACCATTTTTCAACATCACGGATTCAGTTGCTTGTAGACTTGACCACGGTTCGAATTCGAACGAATTCGAATCGAATTGGTTCGAATTCGAATTTATTTAAACATAAACCGTATTCAATTCGTCCAAAGACGAATCGAATTCGAATTATAAACGAATCGAATCCGAATAAATCGAATACGAATTATAAACGAATTGAATACGAATCGAATTCGAATTAATTCATACATATTTAATATTTAATAAAAAATAAAAAATAAATATAAATAAGTATTCAACATTTTTTGGAAAAAAATAAAATTTGGGCTTGCACTTAATATACCAAATTAAATTGCCTATGTATCCTTAGGTTCAAGGGTTTAAAAGTTTAATGGTTTAATGATTTAGTGGTTTGAAGAGTTAAGGGTTTAAGGGTTTAAGGGTTTGAGGGTTTAAAGGTTCCTTGTTTAATGGTTTAATGGTTTAAAGGGTTTAAGGGTTTAATATTTTAATAGTTTAAGGTTTTAAATTTAAGAGTTTAATAGTTTAAATTCACTAAGAGGAATGAGTTTTGTTTATTGGAAATGCTTAAGTTAAATATTTATTTTAGTTAGTCGCCTTATAAATACGTGGATACCAAAATTTTTCAGAGATGTAATAGTGCGGTATAACTTTGAGATTTGTTTATACTAATTTTGTGTGATTGTTTTGATCTTAAATAGATATATGAAAAATTAGATAAATATATGTAATTACCAAATTTAAGGACAATATTATATACGTAAAATTTTCAATAAGAGAATTGAATATTGAGATTAAAATATGTAAAATTTGAAAAATGAGAAATAGTATTTATAGAATTAAAAGTTGAAATTAAGCCAGTGCTGCTCCAAAAGGCTCCTCTAAAATCTGTTCCCGGTCAAAAACAATTTAAATTTTGACACATCCCTGCCCCTCTTAAATTCTGAAATTCTCCCGCTTGCCATTTGAATTTTTTGGACGACTCCTTGACCCCTGCTTCCGCCTTTTATTTTGTGTGTGTATATATATATTTAATATTATAAGCATATAACTGATGACCTCAGCATCCACTATCCCCAAAATGTTTTGGTCGCTTGCTTTTCTAAAGTAGTTTTTTTTTTCCGAAAAGTGCTCCCCTCAAAAGTGGTTGGCACCCTCAAAAGTGCTTCCACCTTATATATATATACACACATACGAATTCTAGGCAAATTTTAAAACGAATTTTTTACGAATTGAATTCGAGTCGAATTCGAATTTAATTCGCCGGTTTGACGAATTATTAAAATCATAAACCGAATTTAATTCGAACAATGACGAATTCGAATCGAATTTTTGACGAATCGAATTATACACGAATCGAATCGAATTATAAACGAATTGAATCGAATCGAATTACGAATCGAATTCGATTCGTGGCCAGGTCTAGTTGCTTGCGTGGAAATTAACCTAATTTGTCGTATCTTTCGCTAACATTCATTCTCTCAATGTCTCAATCTACCTGTTTACTATTCGAACCAGGTTTGAATTTTAAGATCTCGTGGAGGGAAATTTAACGTGGCGGCACTATATAATTATATTGGATAATACTTGAATATTTCCTCCCTGTCATCTTCGCTGGTAGTCAACATATAACCTGAAAACGCGGTTAGGGTTTTTTTCTCAAAAGAAAAGAGAGTTGGTAATTAGCTCGAACCAGGTGGCTAATTTCCCTGTCTATTAACTTTTTTTAAATCTCGTATACATATTATCAATAAGACTAATTCTTGAATCAATCAACTTTATAAAAGAGTGAGCGACTTCTAACAATATATGCCTTGTTTCAAAAAAGATCAAATTCGTTAAGTAACACCTTGAACCGGTACAAGCTTCCATCCGAAGCTTGATTTTAACGAAAGCCCATTGGGCCCATTAGTAGAGCCCGAGATAACCAAGCGTTTTCCGGGCCAGGCTTACTAATAATCGTAGGTGGGCCTGAAGCATTTCTCTGACTGCAATTTCACCGACATCCGGCTCTGTCGTTACTCTATTTTTTTTTTTTGGTGTAAACTCTATTTTTTATTTGCACACAAAGGAAAGGATAAAACAGGATGTAGGCAAAAAAATTTAACGTTGTCTTCACAATTTATTTGATTGGTAATAATTAACTAGCTCAAACTAATCAGGATTGGTCAACTTAAACGTCCTTTTGGGTAACCAACTTGGACCAAGAACAAATTATATAGACGGGACGGGGGACAAAGAAACCAAGAGGCAAGATAAGAGAAACTAGATGCTCATCATCTATATATATACCAACGGTTTTTAAATTAACAATTGAAGGGGTCATCCATGTACCCATTTGTAAGAACTAATCGAAGTCTGACGGACGCTATACACTCTACAAAGACCTCTTATGCAAATGGCGATGTACTGTTTTCCTTTAAACATCGCCAGCTACAACAATATAATAGTTACAGCCCCTTCATACCCAACCTTTTATTGAGGCTTCTACTAGAAATCCCGAAATTATAACCATTGAGATGCCCTTCCACTACTTGATCTCCTAGATGATAACCCGGATTTTACATCGCTGTAAGGGTTAACAGATCCTACCTTAACCGAGTCAGTCTCCCTACAACTACTGCTGCTAACCAGTTTCCTACTTGGTCTAATTAAATCGGGGTGCAAAAACGGATCGATCTCCTTACCTTCCGTGCGGCTCCCATTTTTCGGTCTATCCCTACCATCACCATCCCCCACCGTTGAGTCAACGGGACCCATCTTAGACCATCTTGACTGAGATGGAGCTGGCACATAACCATCCAAAGGAGAAGTTGGTGAATATGTGGAGTACATCGGTGAGGAAGATGAAGATGAAGCGTCGGAATCAGAAGTACTCCTCCAAGTGTTGTTGTAACCACCAAAAATGTATATCTGATAATTCATCAGTACATGCAGAACCTTTGGCGCTGTCGGTGCTGCATGATCCTTCGTCGGAGTTGCTGCTACTAAAAGAGAGACTGTCACTTGAAATGTCCTCCTCCATGATCTTCTGCAGCCGGTGGAATTTCAAATAGAAGGACTCGTGACTGGATAAACTTTCTTTGGTGCCTTGGGAATTAGTGTTGGGGACATTTGATCTTGACCTCAAAACTGGACTCCTAGCATTGGAATTGGATGGATTACTTTTGGTTTTTGCATCTGGAGGAGTTATCGAGTTCCGTATCAACCTTGGGGCCCTCGGGGAGAACCTGCAGTGAAATTAATAAGCTATAACACCATGACAGAAATACGAAAAGAAAACCAAAACCCAGGAGATCAAGTTTTTCAAGTCTTTACCTCGAATAGAGAAGCATATATGCCCCCTTTGCTAAGACCCTTTCAAGATCCACACTTGTCACCTGTCCAACAATAACAACCACCATAGAAGTTATGGTACTTCACTTGGCTGTAAATTGTTTCACACAAAAAACATGGGAGTGGGGAGAGAAAATTATAATCCAAACATTAGTAACCTCAAGAAGACTTACCGAGCTATCATCAACCTTGAACCATTTGTTCTGGACGTTTTTGACATAGCAGACATAGTGTCCGGAAAAAGCAGCATTCATGACATCCACATGGACAATGACTCCATAAAGCCCATATATGGGTGATTTATCACTAGTCCCACTCATGTATGGCGCTAAATTCAGAATATCCGGGAAGCGAATCGGTTTGTTCAACTTTCCAAATTTACCGGACTGCAAATCCAGAGGTGCTCAAAGCAATGAGAATCATGAGACACACAAAAATTAAAGTAGCTACTAATTCTGAAATTTCACCTGGAATCGTTTCAAAGCAATAGTGAGAACATTGGGTGCCTCCAGAATTGTCAACTTTTTCTTGGCTCTCTCCTTGGATTTGCACCTAAGCACGTGAGATATGATAATGACTTAGAGAGAAGGAAAACAGAAATTTCATTGAAGGGGAAAGCCACACACTGATGAAACTGGACAAGAAGAATAACTACTTATTTGATTATGTAACCACTTAAGGGAGAAAGCCACTAAACGACAACATAACTGTATGATATCACACCATTATGCATATATACTGTCAAATTTCGCATCAACATCAAGTCAAGTTTGCTAGTAAGCACAGGGTTCTAAAAAGAAGCAAAAGGAATGTAGTCAAGTCCAAAAGATGGCAAAGACAAGGAAATCAGAAGCCCAGTACTCTCAGAACACAAGGTAACAAACCTGCTGCACAGGTACTTGTTGTCTCCATCCAGAATCTCGCTACTTGTAAACCTTCTAAGCGCATCTTCCAACCTTGCAATGTCACCTCCTATTTCAACAGCAAGATCCATCATCCTCTCTTGCCTCTCGGACTTGTAGTTACATTTCAAGCATCTTATCTGCATCTCAAATGGGGTAAGGCAACTATCTCATGAGACATGTCGATCACAGGGAACCAAAGAAAACATATAAGCAAGTTATGTTCCTTGGGGAGAAAAGAATACAAAATGAAATTTTCACCTTCGAATGAAGATAACCCCCAAAAGTAAGGCCAATAAGAGTTGTTTCTTCTTCTAAAGAAGTCAATGAATTGGCACCAGCTTCTTTCAGGCATATAGATTGCATAGTATCAATTGAGTACCTACAAACGTCAGTGTCATAAAAACAATCGTGAAGCAAGTAGCCCAGTGAACGAGGTAAAAGAGAGAATAATTGCAAATTATGAAGTCTGCAAAGAACATAATGATAACTTACCTTAGAAATTCATGGGCATCCTCTTCTCGACCATTACTAAGCTGACTTCCAATATTCCGCAACTGTGAGATAATCCCAATAGGTGACAGTGGAGATCTACCTTCCTTTGCCTTGGAAATTAGTTTTTCAATCTCACACGAAAAGCACCATCCCTTAGCAACACCTGGAACGGTTCATGAGCACCCAATTGGTCAGTAAGTGGCAAAAGGTTGGCAACATTATCTTAGCGAATCACCAAATGAATATAACAAAAGAAAAAATGTAGAAGCTTTACATGTCTTCGAATGAAGTCCTTGAGCAAAATAAGTGGTTAAAGGTGGAGTAAAAACCAAGCACTGGAGCACAGCATTTGCATAACAGCTGCACAAGAAAAAATTGAAATTGTCAGCACCCACCATATGACTAGCAGAAAAGCTGCAATCCTAGACTAGCACACATCACCCAAGTAGCAAAGAAAATCAATATACGGAATATCACTACTAACCGAGACCTTTATGATGCATGAACACCCAATTATCTAAACCAACCTCCAACACTTGTCGGCACATGTTTTATAGCAGCAGATGTACAATCACAAAACGAAAAAAAAAACCCTTAAATCACTTCATTTCTTTGGTCGAGCTAATTTCTAAAACTTGGTGCTAACTGTCCTAGGTGAACTTCCTCACCACCATAGACCAGATGATAGTAAAACTAATACACCGATTAGACTACATTACAGCTCTGCAAGCAGCACATTTTTACTACTATGTTCCACAATATTTTTCATGGGTCAAATTTTTGGGGGAAATAGTAGCGTTGAATGGCTATCTAAATATGCAACTGATTGGTGGAGAAATGGAAATGGAAGAAACTTACTGTTTGTTCCAAAGACTAGATTACAAAGGTGGGAAGACATATAAAGATAACTAAGAACTGGGAAAGTATTACTATTTATTTTCTGCAAGGGATAAGTCTGTTTACCTGTTTCCGCAGTTAACAAGCCCAAAAGGTCTCATCTCCACCTTATTTGAGATATACAGCTTCACAAACGTATCATATGAAAAAAGCCCCTGAGAGAAAAAAAGCGTTGCACTTGAACTGTTGCAACGTGTGATATGAAAATATATATGCGCACGCAACATAAACAAGCAGTACCTTATCATTGTATCTTCCATTTTTTGGCCCTCTGAATTGGTCGACTACTTTTAATATGGATGATTTCAGTCCACCAACATAACTTGGAGTAGCTATTCCAGAAGGGGTTATTGTAGAACCAGATAAACCACTATCCTGTCTCTCAGATTTCACCCCAACTGGTGGCTGCTCTTTAGGGGCCAAATGGCTACCAGCAGCAGTGGATGAAATTCTAATCTTAGACATACTTGACTTACTGACAACATCATGAACCTCAAAACTTGCCCTTGCTGACGTTGATGCAGATGGGCAGACTTCTGAAGGATCAAAAGGCGAGGAATCATCTTTATTGTCAGAAGACAGGTGAACATCTACAAGAGAGGGTTCAGCTTTGTGCTCGCCAGATTTTGCAAAATCTGAATGACCATTACCTGCTGGAGCAGGCTTCTCAGAGCTAACAGATGAAGAGTTTCTAGCATTCTTGTTGTCAGATTTTTTTGACACAGTACTTCTGTCGGTGGCTTCAGTGGCATCCAAAGAACCTGAAACTTTAGACCCCACCGAAAATCCTGGTGAAACTAGTTCTGGTTCTTTCATAAGGTGACCATCAGCGAAAGGTTCAGACTTCGAATATGGAACTGATTCAGAATGAGATTTCTTTGTTACATCATCCTTGTTTGAATAAGAACCCGCCGAACCATCCACCGAGTCAGCAGTGTTCACAACAGAATCAAGAGTTCTTCCCCAAAAACCAGATGAACTATCATTCTGATTGGCTGAATTCTCGGAAAGGGGACCTCTGTTCTGATGTGAAGAACCAGCAACTGCATGCTTACTCTTGCTGCCACTAGAAGAAGGACGCTTGCTGTGATTTGAAATACTTGGTTCGTTGTCACTATCTAAATAATCAACCAAGCAGGCAAATTTGGGAGATGATGGGTGAGAATTCCCCACATTGTTGAAACGATGCTCAAGCATGTCTGGACCTGTTGGCAACATGCGTCCATCTGACCCCTCGGTTTCATTTGAAGAAGCACTCCCAACAACAGAAGCATCGTCAGAGGAGCCACTATGAAGAGGGGATGTCGAGAATCCAGAAAATGAGCCACCGGAGGATTCTGAAACAGTACAAGTTGATTCTTCATCTGCAGAGCAATCACCTGTATTGAACTCATTCTTCACATATGGAATTTCAGTAGATGAACTCGAAACGGATTGCACAGAGGTTGCGTCAACTGAAGCATTCTCATATCTCTTATCAGCGACTTCCTGTTCCTCTTGCAATGATACTTTTTGACCATGATTCCCTTCATTTTCACGGTTGTGGAAGTCCTCGCTAAAAGGTTGACATTCTTCCTTGTGGCCTTGTCGCCAGTGGATAATTTGGCACTTGCCAGAACTATAAATAGTTTAAAAAGAACAAATGAGGAAGGGGAAGTGGATTAAGAATAGGATAGCAAAGAAACAGTAAGCAACGTTATTAAGCAAGGCTCGATTAAATGGACCCAAAAAAGGCTGAATAGACAAAGAACAGTAACTAACTGAAATCACAAGCAGTAAGCTGCTCATTATGAAGTCCCAGGGGCATTCCATTAAATCACGCAATTAACTGAACATGTTGATGTTTGGATCGTCAAAGAACCTCCACTTAATTGAAATAAAATTTCAGACTCGCATAGAAATGTTCCCCTTATATGCCCCATCCAAGAGACAAATGAGGAAAAAAAGGCATTCCGTGCAAAAGCCCTCGAACGCGTGACCACTAGGTTAACAAACGAGCAACTTACCGTTACGCCCAAGCTCATCCTCCCATAACTAACCAAAATTAGGACATAATAAAAGGCAAACATCTTAATTGTTCCCAGATATTCTAACTTTCAATAACCGCCTTCTATAAGACATCCGCCTCTCTCACACGAACACGTGCCCGCTCGAGCACCAGCGTATCCCAGCAAACAAGGAAACCACTTTTTACCCGTCATCAACTGATTACAACCTAAATGGCAAGAAATGTCTACTTCCCCCTTGTATGGTCCATCCATTAAGCAACATTGCAATTCATGGTATGACCAAACCCTAAATCATCATATTCACCAATTCTAATACCTTAAAACGAAATTCAAATCATCTTTAAAAAAACATACCAATACCGAACCGCCTTGCAGCGCGAGCACCGCGTGGTGGTCGGGGAGAAGCAAACCGCGCACTGGTACCCGCTCCTCGAGGACGAACTCGAAAACGACGAAGCCTCCGACGAAGTATACGAAGACGAAGACGACCAGGCCGTCTCGTCCAAGGAGCCGTAGTAGGACAAGGTAGCCTCGTGCTCGGCCCTAGCCGCCTCCTCGGCAGCCAAAACCAACAGCCTCCTGATCTCCGCCTTCCTCGCGACGGAGCGACGCCATTTAGCCCTAATTACGAACCCGAAAACCACCGCAACCACCGCGACGGCGAGGCTACCAAACCCTAGATCCACCCCCACATGCATTTTCTTCTCATCGGAACCTACATACGGCTCGCGAGCTCCAATTCAAGATCGGAGCCGTCGTTGATTCCCGAAAAAAGAAACCGATTACCGTCGGTTTAGACTAACGGCGAGGGACGGTTCCGTTAAATTAGGTAGCTAAGGAGAAGGAAGAAGAAGAGGAGCAAAGGAAGGGAAGAGGGAAATTTATGGATTTTTTTTTTGTTTTTTCTAATTAATAATATTCTTGAGGAAAATTCTAGGATCGAGCTTGGCTCTTTTTTAGGGCTTGTAAAATTTTCCAATCTTTTTTTTTTCTGTCCGAAGAGAGAGAGAGAGAGAGAGAGAGAGAGAGAGAGAAGCGGGGGAGAGGGGTCGGTGGGTTAATATCGCGAGTTAGTTTTTAATTAGTGTTTCGGTTGGTTTCCTATTTTGTGTGACCAGCTCCGACCATTTCTTAGTAAATTATTTATGATTTTGGGATAAAGTAGGATCAAATATTGTTAAATTAGTATCCAAATAATTAATATTTTTATAGAAATTTCTGACTTGAACTAGCTTTATAAACTTGATTACTTTAACATTAGAATTTCACAAACAAAAAAAAGTAAAAACATTAGAAAATTTGGAGGGTTTCGAAATATTCGCGACCGGTTTGTGGGCCCCGCGGTCTCTTCAGGTCTTCCTTTCTCTCTCTTCGTCCGTTTCAATTTTCTCTTTGTAGGGACGTTGTTTTTTAGGAACCGGCCTTATAAATTCAATCGGCATTCATTGGGAATTTAGACTTTTTATTTATTTTGTATGCCATTTGGTCATCGTGCCCACTTGGAATTTTTCCAATAAGCCAAGTTTTAGATTTTATTGTATATTTATTAGTCTATATCTAATTATTATGTTGCCACCATTTAAATAACATATCTTCGAATTAAAAAAGAAGTTATATATACAGTATCAAAGCAAAATCCAATCATGCGGTCTAGCTATGCATGTGTTATTTTCTGAAAGTATATATCGGTATAATGATTCGACTATTAATTGTTAATTAATTTAGGATATAGAATATAGCATGCGTAGAAAAGAGGGTGTGCAATGGCTTCACCCACTTATCTTAGTATATATAAAGAATCTTGAATAATAATTAAGTTTTAAATACTCGTATCATTTGCATCCTTGTTTGAGAATACAGTTATAAAGGAAGATGAATGAGAAGGCTTCAAATTATGAGCATTTAGTCTTTGTTCGGACATGAAGAATTTAAGAGGAATATCGACCAAAACTTGAAAACTAAAAATATTTTCATCGCTTCTTTAGAAAACTTATTTCTATTAACTTTTGATTGGGAGTTTGGGAGATTCACATAATATTAAAATACGATTCTCAATAATTTTATCGTACATTGATATCAATTTTATTTTTATTAATATTTTGTAATGTAATATTTTGTGATTCGATCGACTAATTTCATCGACAATTATAAATTTTTTTTATCAATATTTATTCTCATTCGTATGCACCATACGAACTTTCTGAATATGTCACTTTCGTCTTTTTCACCATTGTTTCCATTTGTTTGACATTTATAATTGGACGGAATTTCTTTCTCCTATAATAGCGAGTGATTTGTCCGAACAGCTTCTGTGAAAGATTCTTTGATTCATCATGGTCGCCCTGGTGGATCCACGTGACATACATTTTTTGCTCGAACGCGCAATCGGACGCCGGATATTTGTCCGAAATATGTTAGACCTTTACGAAAATTAAAAGAAATCCACTAAATTGTATAGATAGCACTTCAAATTTAAAATTTAAATTGATATAGTACTGACTATTATTTAATAAACGTATTTTTTTAAACACATTTTGATCTAGTAGTAATTGGTTGTAAAGTAGAGATATTGAGATAAGACATTGAAGAGGACGATGGTGATAGCCCACTCACCAATTCCCATATGGCCTATGAGTCACATGTGGGCTCCATTATACCAAGACGTTTTAACCTGAATTATCTGATCAACTATATCCAGATATCCGCCAAAAAAAAAATGTAAATGCCTTCCATCAGTTGCGCAAAACGTTTTAATTATAAAACGTTCAGAATTCAAATTCTATATATCCATGGTATAACATATTTTTTTTATTGGACCTCTAATAGCATCGATTAGCCATGGCCATAGGATCTGGCCACTGGACGTGGGTGGACTACCCTTAATTTTTTAATCAATTTCCAAATCATAAGCGCGTATTATTAAATATTGGTCATGAAATCATATTGATTACATGGTACGTACATTGAATTCGAGGGACCACACAAGGATCGATGTTGTGCAATAATCGTCCAATGCTGCTGTTACTGTTTGGGAGTCAAATATAATTATTCAAAGTTTGAAAATTAATCCCACCTTCGCTAACTATTTTTTTGGTGAAAATGGTCGTATCGACAAGGACGGTGTCCCTGCATTTCGCTGTCCGCAGGCGAGACTAGCGGTGGTAGCTCTGGGCTTGTGGAAGATAATTGTTGTTCAGATCAATCATAAAACAAAGTAAAATTCAGATTTGCTCCATTAAATATAGTTAGTTACATACAATTGCTCTAAACACATCACCTGGCATAAAAATTTCAAGAGATATAAACATATTTATGTAGCATTTTAATGTAAACATTGTTTCTTATAAATTCATGTAAATTTTAGGGCGATACACTTTATTTGAAAAGACTTATTGAGAATAACATCGTCGAACATAAAATTTCCCATGCCATACACCAAGACCATTTATTTCATCATTCCCATGGGAGAAAAATCGTCATAAGACTGTGCTTAAATTGGGGGCAAGCTTTTCTTACTGTCACGTCAACTCATATTTTACTCAGTTTTTCCTTGCCGCATTTGAAAAATATGCCTCCTTTATAATATTTCCACGTGAGTTTTGTTTTCTTCTTTTAATACAATTAAATTATATTGAATTTGATTTCGAACGAATTTAAAAATATTAAAATTAATTTTGCACTAACAAAAATAATTAATTTGTAAAAAATAAAATTTATATTAAACTAATAACCCATTACATGATTAATTAAAAATCATATTAAAATAGAAAAAATATATATTAATTAAAAAAGGAATTGTAACTTATCCTAATAGTCCCAATATTAGGAAGGAACACCGTGCTTCGCATGGTCTAACATGCATCTTTTCGTTGAACGGGGTTCCTTTCTTTCTCATATCACCAAATATATTTGGAACTCTATTATTTGAATATATAATAATTACCCATGCGTGGGTATAAATGCAGCTTCAACGAGATACTGCTACCTCACCTATAATTATAATCAAGTTGGATACTTGTTAATTGTCATATATAAACGAAATATTTGTACGTGACATGCAATTTGAGGTTTTAAAGTTTGACGCCTATTTTTTTATTTTTCTTTTATGGACGTGGACCATGGTCTATTGGGGCTTGGGAAGGGGCGAATTGCAACTTTTTTTTAATCTTTGATAAACATTTCCATAATAAACGGTAGTTGGGTTAGTTTCATAAGCAATATGTACACTCCAAATAATACAAGATTTGCTTATTCCTATAAAGATTACTTGAAGGCTCATGATGTGTAATGCATAATTAATTAAACACATTTCTGTCATATGCCCCAATTGATTTATCTGGGAGGGGTAGATGAAAGATATCAATAATAAAAAATCCATGGGTTAATATTTAGTATATTCAGAATCTTTTGTAACCATTAAAAAGAATCGGATTTGGTATCTCTTTTTCTTAGACTCGTCAAAAGTTTCTCATCTAATTCACCTTTTTCGACGTTTAAGAATAATTTCAAATGGTGAAAATTTTATATTATACTTAGACGTGCAAATTTTATATCCAGGCATAAAATTATCTTTCGGTAAAACCTAAAATCATAACGCGTAAAATTTTCCTAGACTAACTATGGTAGCTTCATCTGCAATGACCTGTATCAATTTGGTCCTTAGAAAAGTGGAAAAGGCAGGGAAAAGTTTTCTCTATTAGGTAAGCTCACTGGATCGAGCTTTTTCTTAATTTTGATCGCTATTATTTCCTTCTCCTTCAATTAGGGTTAGCCCACCCAGTTTATCACTTTGCGGAATTTTTTTATACATCCTAGCGAGCTGAGCTTCCCTTTCACGACCAGAATTGGCAATGTGGTTGCCACTTTTGGCTCTCTTGCGCTTTAATTATTAATTTTTTTTTTTGGAGCTTGCATCTCCGAGTTGAAAACATGACGAAGCTCAATCTTTTCGTTGACAAATTGCACTTTCTTGATTTCCGAGCTTCAATAACAATTGGGAACGACAAGATCATACACCAAATTTGAAACACAACAATGTAAAGGTGTTTATTACGTTTGCGTCTATTGGTGTTACACATGTTGATATTGGTGCTTTATTGTGTTTTTTTTCCTCTTATTGTGGTTAGAACTTTGTACTTTTAGTTCTTTTTTCATAAAATTACATCTACTTATAAAAGCATGTAAATGTATTAAAATTTGATAATGAAATATCTATCGATAATTGAGATCAAGCTTGACTAGAACAATGAATTAAACACTTAACAAATATTTGAATACCACGTGATTTTAGAAAAATGATAGCAAAAAGTACGTTGGTTGTGGAGTTGGGTAAGACGTAAACCTTTACTCTTAAGCCGTTTCAAAAACCAATTATTCGTGTGATTGAAGAATCGAGTAGGTATAAAGCCACATTTAGGACAACCTTTTTGGACAGAGTCGCTCTTCCGTAGGTTGCAAGTTACACCTGAAGACAACCAAAACAATAGTTACACCGAAGGCTGAAAACAACCAAGTGATTCCTAACCTCTAATAAATTGATCACTGAACGATATTCGATCAACTACACATGTAATGATACCAATCAGCAGATGACACGTTATACATATCAAGATGTTGGAACGTAGATTGGGTTATATCTATGTACAAGATCTTCTGTTTATACATTTCTTGAGATAACCAGATTTGTATGATTTATAATATTCTTTCGGGGTGGAATAGTATGATTTTATAGTTCAATGGAAATCAAGATTGATACGGGTTTTAGGATCTTCCTAAATAATGGGCTTCTGTAGGCCCAAATATAATTGGGCCCGCCAGTAACCCAACGAAACCTAGCGCTCTCAAACGGCCCACCACCTTCCCCGTCTCCACCTCGGATTACACGTAACCATTTCTCCAAAGTGCTTAGGACTAGGAGTTGGGATACACTATTAGGTAAGAAACCCTTTTTTTGATGCTATATTCTTGTCTTGGTGCAAATTTATTCCCGTCTATATAACTGACATTAGAAACATGCAGAATTCGACAACCGGAAGTAACATGCAAGATAAAGAAAGCTCTTAAAGTTGTTGGAAATCATCGTCGGCTTAAGCATTCATTATTCCCACTCGAAATACCTTGTCAAATAGTTGTGATTGATTCTCTTCTGCCGTTTAATTGCGGCGAAACTGATGTCATAGCTTAGTGTAGTGATGCTTCCTTCATCTAAATTAAATCAATCAAATCCATACACGAGCGGTTTCAACCAAATAATATCTCACTGAAGATGAGTTTCTCAATTCCCGTCATGTAATAACTCGTCCTCCTTCCAACTCCACCAATCAGATACCTTACACTTGGTACAAAATAAAACACAACCACCAATTAGCCTTCTCTTGGGCACTTCTTTACACGTAGACACATTTATATCGATCATACACAATTACTAAAACAAAATACAAATAAATCAGACCAGGACAAAATTATACATCAAATTTTAGTCTGTCTTCATCATCCTCTGGTATTCGTCGTCATCATCCCCACCATTGGTGCACCGCTACACCTTCGTCTCTCAACCTCCCATACAAAGCCAAGCACTCCCAATAAGCCCTACCCATCCTCCGGCTCCCTTTCTCGTGGCTTCTTGGCTTGCACTCCAAGAATAGCTCGTCCACGAGCCTTAGTACACCGTTTTTCATCATCTCCTCCGCGGTCTCGGCCTCTGCCTTCATCACCACGTACTCCTCCTCCTTGACGTTCTTCTTTAGCCAGTCCGACACCCCGACAATGTCGGCCTCGGCCTCGTGATCCTCCTCCTGCTCCGCAGCCATCGTCTCTATCTTGTACATCTCGAACCGGAGGTTCCTCTTCGGGTAGTGCTTCTCGAACCAATCCATCGCGCTTCCTCCTCCTACGTCGATGAAAACCCTTCTAGGGTAGCTCTCGAGTGAGTCACCTATCAGGTCAGGCAAGTACTTGGTCCTTTTGAAGTACTGCATGGATCTCCTTGAAGCAGCTCTTGGTGGCTCCAGTAGGACATCTTCAAGCTTTTCTAAAGCGGCCTTCCTTTGCGAATCTGTGGCAGTGGAGTGGTCAAGAAGGCGCCTTCGGTTAGTCCCATCGGGGAGGGGGCTCCCATTCTTCCTCATTGCTAAGAGGAGATATGATTGGAACCTCCTGAGGTAGACGATCTTGTACTTTTCTGGGTTCATAAGTCCAAGGAGATTCGAATACTCATGACCGTTGGTCAGCTCAAACACGGCGATCCCGCCAACTTTGATCGTCCTGTCGATGAATTCCATGGCGGAATTGGATCCTGAGAGGGACCCCAACGCGAAGTCCAAGGCCTCGTTGGGAATTCTGTTCCAATCATCTTCAGAAACAACTTCCATACCGTTCAGGAATTTCCCTTCAATATTGCTACTAGTCAAGAACAAGCCCTTATGACCTGGACCCGCTTTTAGAAGGCCTTCGTTTTGCAAGTCTTGGAAGAGAGTCGCCAATTTGGCGGGGTAATCCTGCCTCGCTTCTTCGTTGAGCACTGTCGTAGTGTCCGAGAGGATCGAGATGGTGAAGAGTAGGATCATCGCTAAGACCATAGACCGGGCCACGAGCTTCGTGACCCTAGAACGGACGAGCTTCATCGTGGTGATGATCATGTTCCTGTGCTTACACGTCACGGCCGGGACGTCGAGGAGCCCTCCTCCCTTATTGTTTCGTAATGGCAACAACTCGAGCTTGGAGAACGTCATTGTGGGAGACAAAACAATTCAAATGGCTGTTGTAGTGTTTGGTTTATATAGTTGTTGTGGTTTTGTTGTTATAGTAGCTGGTAGAGATGAATCATAAAGAGAGGCAAAGAAGATAATATCTATAAGCATGTATATATTTATACGAGAAGCAAAAATTTCGAAGAAGAAGAAGAAGAAGAAAGGGAAGGGAAAGAAGGATCAAAGGATGAAGAACATCTAGCGGGTGCAAAATCTGGCGGCGGTGTGGTTTCCACCCACGAGGGCCACACGGCTAGTTTGTGAAGATGACCAAAGCAACAACAACTCCCTCAACCTCTGCTCCTCCATTTCGCTCCGTTCGGATCCAGATCGATTAGCTTTCTATTTCCCGTTCATCAATTTCTTTCTTAGGAACACATTATGAAGCTAAACATAGGGTGGGTGGTCGCTGACGATCAGAATGACATGAAGAGCGGCGGCTTACAAGGCCAAACTACTGATCGTCAGGTACCCTTTTTGTGTTTTTCTTGTCCCTTTCTGGTTGATGTCTCTCTCTTTTTTTTTTATGGAGTTGGTGTCGGAGAAGGAGGAGGGAGATATAAGGGAAATGGATGACTAATTTAGTGTATGGTTTTGGGTGGAAATGGCTGGTGGTGCAACGAGAAAGAAGCGAGTTAGGCCATTCTTAGGTTGGTGTTTCGTCTGTGGTGTGTGTAAATAGAGTGAAATCCGTGTTTGGTTGTTATTAGCTATATATGTGAGATCTTCTAGATCTATATCCTGATATTCCTATAAATATTTATGTGTGATATTTATTAGGCTGCTGACTGATTTACATTTTTGATGTATATTGATAAAGTTATTCCAAATTATTTAATATTGTAATGTTTGAATGAGTCAAATTCTAAAACTTTATTAATTTTGCCTCGGAAGTTGATCAATTTACTTGTTAGTTGGATTAAGATAATCTTCTTTCGTTACTTGATCAAAATGTTTGTTAGTTAAGCTATAACAATTTTTTTATCTTTAATTAAGATGAATTTAGCAGACTAACCCGTATTTTATATTTATTTCTGGAAATTTTTATTGTGTTCTTTATGCAGTTAAATAAGCCGTCTTCTTTTAGAAAAGAAAAAGGAGAAATTTGATGAATCAGTTTTTAATAAAATTTGAGAGAAGAAATAAACTTTACAGAACCTAGTAAAAGTTTTAGATAGCAATTTTTGCTCCAGATGTTGACTTCAATATTTACAAGTATTAGCTTTTTTGGAAAGGTATACAAGGATTACTTTAGCTTTAATTACGAATAAAAGGTCGATTAAGTAGACTGGGCCAACATATCGATTTCGGCCCACTAGTCGAGAAAGCAACTTAATTTTGTCACGAAACAGAGCAAAACTCAATTGCTCTGCAAGGTTTTGACATCGTCATTTTTGTCCAAGTATTTGGTAATCAGACATTTAGTCAAAAATTAATTAATATCTGAATCGGAAAAAATCTTATATAAACTTTTTTGGTCAAATTATGAATTATACAAAACTACTAGGAACAACAATGCTCTTATATAATAATGGGAAGCAAGATACCGTAAGCGGGGATAGCTCAGTTGGGAGAGCGTCAGACTGAAGATCTGAAGGTCACGTGTTCGATCCACGTTCACCGCATTTATTTTTTTAATTTTTATGCAATTTTTTAGATATCTAATATTCTAATTCGGTACTTTTGTACTGAGGGCAGAGAGGTCCGCTACTTTTTATTGATATAAAAGGCACCTGTGGTTGGTTTATTCGTGTCTATTTTTTGTCAAAAAAATTGAATAGTTCAAAATACAATTTGAAAATTATTATTACTAATCAAATATTATATACTTAACACAAACTTATATTATTTTGGCCAAATAGTCTAGATGATTGAATGCTAAACCATTACCTCGCCCGGCGATGACCTAAAAGAGAATTTTCGTATAGGGCGTTTGAAAGAGTCAAAAAGGCGTCGAAAAATCAAATGATTGAATGGTTGATTTGCCGCATCTAGATTAGTTGCGACTTGGTGCAGCAGCATCGTGTACCACTTCTTCAAAGAACCGTCCGTTTTAGTCTTCGGAATATGAAATAGGAGTGAGTGGAATTTTATCAAATATGGTCCCAACCCGTGTATTTCACCATCCTCACGCTTCCATCTAATTTGCTCCAAGGACTTATTCTTCCGTAAATAATTTGCCCTTATATATTTAAAAATAAATAAAAAATATTTATTATAAATTTTATATATTATTTTAAAAAGGTATCACCGATGCATACACTGTATTTGGAAGTGCAAGTTGACGCAATTCTTCGGTTCTAATAATTTCGGGCGCAGCCGAGTGACCATTTGGTTCAGTAGCATTATTCCCACCCATGTGGGGTGAAGTCCAGGGTTCGACTCCTGGCATGAACATTTATGATGTAATAGAATAAGATTTAGAATATTATCTCAAAAAAAAAAATAATAATTTCAGGCGCAGAATAAACACGGTTTGAGAGGACACGTAAAAGTAATAATGGAGCTGTCGCAGTCGTGGAAGTTGTAAGTGATCAGATGAGCTGTTTCATTGCCGGTTATTTAATTGGAAACATATGGATATTATCATCATTTCGAGCAAAATATCATCAATTTATAAGATTAGCTTAATTTAAAACACTTACATTTGAGTATTAGTTATGTAGCTATGTTAAGAATCATGCTTGGTTCAAAAACTTGTTGGCCTATTAATTATCGGAATTTAAAAAAATAAAAACCTCAATCGAGTTGGTATGAAGCTAGTTCTGAGTATTACCAATAAGGTAAAATTGCGTACTATTTTAAATGTAATATCATTTACATGTAAAGCTAGCAAATAAAATGTTCGTTCTATGTTAAGGGGAAATATTATATACTCAATATGTTTATATATACCACCATGTCTGTTAATAATACTAATTTTTTTGGAAAAAAAAATGTAAAGCTATGATCGTGATTAATTATTTACCACCGAATCAATTGGACGTCCAGGACTGGCTACCCTTCCGTCTTTATCAAGTCCTAATGTCCACCATTTTGTTAGTTTTGGAAGCCCAATGTCCACCATCAAAGGCGAAATAGTAGGTAATAGTAGATTTGAATGTTTTATCTTTTCTAATAGTAGGTAATAGTAGATTTTCTTATGGAGCAAATAATAATTTTTGTATACCGGTGTTTAAAAATTCGTCGCATTGACTAATTTAATTTTACACCTGATATAATTTACAAAAGACATGAAAAACTCTTCGAACAATCATTCCAAACTATTGTCCTGTGTTTAGAGAGATTGAGCCATCAAATTCAACATTCAATTAACCAAGGTTTGTGGAAGCCCATACGCATATCTCGAAATGGACCTAAATTATCGCATCTCTTCTTTGCAGATGACCTACTCCTTTTTGCGAAAGCTACCATACCACAAGCTAAGATTGTTGATGAAGTGCTACACGCATTCTGCCTAATCTTAGGTCAAAAAATCAGCAAGGAGAAAACCAAGATGTACGTCTCCAGGAATGTATCGTCTTCATTAAGCCGAGATCTTGAGCGAACCTTAGGAGTTACAAGAACTAACAACCTAGGGAGGTACCTGGGGATGCCCATACTCCATGAGAGAATCAACAAGAATACCTACGGGTTCATTTTGGAGAAGGTACAGGGTAGGCTGGAAGGATGGTGTGTTGACAAGCTCACCTTTGCTGGACGAGTCATGCTTGCCAAGGCAGTCCTATCAGCCTTGCCAACCTATGCTATGCAAACAACAAAAATCCCGGCTGCAGTTTGTGACAAGATGGAGAAGGCACAACGTAGCTTCATCTGGGGGGTCTACTCCGTCGGGGAAGAAAACCCACTTACTAGCATGGAAGGAGGTATGCCAACCCAAGGCTGATGGAGGACTAGGCCTTAAGGATATTCGAAGTCAGAACCTAGCAATATTAATGAGAATAGCCTGGGACCTTCTCAGCAACAGGGAATCTTTATGGGCCCAAACTCTTTGGGCAAAATACATCAGGAACCACAACTCTTTCTTCCCGATAGTCCAATGTAAGGCTGCAAATTCACCACTATGGAAAGTCATCTCGGCCATTTGGCCTCTTATGATGAAGGGCGTTAGATGGAGTATTTACGATGGATCACTAGCTTTGTTTTGGAACGACAGATGGCTCAAAGACATGGAACCAATCAGAAATTCAGCATTACAACCGATTCCAGATCAGGTAGCAGAGTGGAAGGTGCACGATGCTATCTCCTCTACTGGGGAATGGCGATGGGATATCCTTAATAGTCTTGTCCCACCATCCATGCTCCTAGCTATTGCAGGTACACCCCTACCTCGAACTGGTAGGGGCCCGGATAAGCTAATTTGGCAGCCGTCACAAGATGGAGATTTCTCTACGAACTCAGCATATGAAATTATTAAACCTCGGAATGTTGGAAATGAGAAATTGTTATGGAAGGCTATTTGGAAATGGCAGGGGCCGGAACGTATGAAGAAAGTGCCTTGGCTTGCAGGACATGGTAAGCTTATGACCAACGCGGTAAGGCAACATAGACAAATGACGACGAATGTTATTTGCCCGTGCTGTAATCAAGCGGAAGAAACAGTCCTTCATGCTCTTCGTGATTGTCCGTGTATTGTTCATGTTTGGAGACAAGCTTTGCACCGCTTTAACCAAAGACATAATACCTTCTTCCAAGCAGACTTGAGAACCTAGCTTGAGATGAACATAACGCCTCAGGGGGAATGGCAGTCCCTCTTCATGGTGATGCTTAACTCGTTTTGGCTCTGGAGAAATAATAAAGTTTGGGGTGAGGGTGAAAGAAGACCAAATAGACCTCTTGAGGCTATCTGCCACACTCTCAGAATCATAAAGAAGGCTTGGGCCTCAACCAAACAAGCTCAACCTGTCCCACAAAAAGATGAGATTCTAGTCAGATGGGAAACGCCACGCCCGGGATGGTCGAAACTAAACACTGACGGGGCTAGACGCGTCTCAATTAAGAGAGCTTCAGCGGGCGGTATCCTGAGGGATCGAGCTGGACAATGGCTTGGGGGTTTCGCAGCCAATCTGGGCGATTGTACAAGTGTTGAAGCTGAACTATGGGCAGTTTTACAGGGATTACAATTGGCCTGGCAGATGGGAATCAAACAACTACAAGTGGAGGTGGATTCTCAGCTGGTCGTAACCCATCTTTCTAGGAACATCAGCAATCACAAGATCAATGGTCCACTGATCTTGGACATCCAGGAGATGCTAAAAAGGGAGTGGCAAGTGGAGATTAAGCACATTTATCGGGAGGCAAATGGATGCGCAGATTGGATGGTTAACCATGCTTTTGACCTCCCAGTAGGGCTGCATCAATTCAATGATCCTCCGATCGGTTTAGGCACCTTGGTTGTTAGGGACATAGGCGATTCTTCTTCTGCCCGTATTGTAATTGTCCCTCCTGCCGGTGTTGTTATTAGGAACACACGTAATTACCCGGCGGGAGTTGACCTCGATGTAAGCGATAGTAACGGTACTAGGTTGAATTCAGCGACATACCAAACGCCAAGGGGGAATTTTCTCTCGGGGTACTCTTTCCCTACCACAGATTTTTCCCACGGGGTTTACTGTGATAGGGGTTTAACGAGGCCGGCGGTCGTAATTCCACAAGAGGCCGAGGGGGCAACTAATACCGGCTAATCTGTATGTGGCCAATTTGCTAATATATTCAGGGGCTTTAAGCTCCTCGTTTCCCACCAAAAAAAAAACTATTGTAATTGTAAATAGGAAAAAAAAACCCTAAAACAAAAATAGCTGGACTGCAACGGGAAAGGTGGTACGAAGCTCCGGGAAGTGGGAGAAACGGTCCCAAAGAAAACAGACACACAAATTCAAAGGTAAAATTGAAATCAGATACCACCTCTACAAATAGTCCAGCGTCACCAACCGAGGGAGCTCTTACTCGACCAAATCAAAATAGAAAAACTTCGCCAAAAAGAAAAATCAAATTAGAAAAAAAATAAAAAACTTTCCCCGTCCCTCCTCTCCTCCTCTCCTTCCAAAGTGGGGCCCACCTCGTACTAAACAGTCAATAATAAAAACTAAAAAACGCGTCTCTTTTTTTTTTCTTTCTATTTTCTGTTTTGATATTTTTATTTCCGAGGCTGGTTACAATATAAATACCTAGGCGCCTCTCTTCTAAACCTTCATTCCAACACAACATTTGCCCTAAAAGACAAAAACAAACAGCTTATGTCTCAAAGACCAACCGTCCCCCACTCTTCTTCCATTGCCTTCTCCCTCCACTCCCACCTCCTCGTCTCCAGCGACCTCTCCCCAAACTGGTCCTCTTAACCTTTAAAACCAAAAAAACCCTAATTTAGTTTATTCTTTTTTCCTTGTCTAACAAGCAACTAAAAACAATGGGAGTCAAGGGCTTTGTTGAAGGCGGAATTGCCTCTATAGTGGCTGGTTGCTCTACTCACCCGCTCGACCTTATTAAGGTCAGAATGCAACTCCAAGGCGAGTCGTCGCTCCCGAACCCTAACCCTAATCTCCGGCCGGCTTTCGCGTTTAATTCGTCCTCTGCAGCCACCGCGGTGCTTCACCGGAGTGGGAACATACCGGCTCCTCCTCGGGTGGGGCCGGTCGCCGTCGGGGTGAAGATCGTCCAGACGGAGGGAGTCCGGGCGCTTTTCTCCGGCATCTCCGCGACTGTCCTCCGTCAGTCGCTTTATTCTACGACGAGGATGGGTCTGTACGATGTGTTGAAGACGAAGTGGTCCGATCCGGTGACGTCATCACTCCCGCTATCGAAGAAGATCGCCGCTGGCCTCGTCGCCGGCGGGATCGGCGCTGCGGTCGGAAACCCAGCCGACGTGGCAATGGTGAGAATGCAGGCGGACGGTCGGCTCCCGGCGCATCTCCGCCGGAACTACAACGGCGTCGGCGATGCCATCCTCCGGATGGCGCGCCAGGAGGGGGTGGCCAGCCTGTGGCGGGGCTCGGCCCTCACGGTGAACCGGGCGATGATCGTGACGGCGTCGCAGCTGGCGACGTACGATCAGGCGAAGGAGGCGATCGTGGCGAGCGGGGTGGCCGGGGACGGAATCGGGACGCACGTGGCGGCCAGCTTCGCTGCGGGGCTGGTGGCGTCCGTTGCGTCGAACCCGGTGGACGTGGTGAAGACGAGGGTGATGAACATGAGGGCGGCGGAGGGCGGGGCGGAGCCGCCGTACAAGGGGGCGCTGGATTGCGCGGTGAAGACGGTTAGGGCGGAGGGGGCGCTGGCCCTTTACAAGGGGTTCGTGCCTACTATATATAGGCAGGGGCCTTTTACGGTCGTTTTGTTCGTTACACTTGAGCAGGTTAAGAAGTTGCTTAAGGATTTTTAAGACATGATGATGACGATTAAGTGGATCGTGAGTGAGTTTAGTTCTAATTGTTGGCGACATAGTTCGATTTACGGAGTGAAGAAAAGCATTATGATCTTAATTATATCTATTTTTTGGCTCCCCAAATCCCAATTGTTTGTATTTTTTTTAATTTTTATAAAATTGAAATCTGTTACTATTTGAAATTAGTAAACTATTTGACATTTGCAACCTCGAAACAGATGATCCGCGCCAAATATGAAGTTCCATACAGAGTCATGAAATTTTGAACAAAATTGGAGATAAATTTGGAAACCAAATACACATGGTCAGGACAGATCCTAGGCCAACCAAAAAGATGAGCTAAATGTACAGGAGCCTATATAGATATATAACTTGGTGTTTTCCTCTGCCTGGCCTGTAATAAATAAAGCAATAAAAATTTGTTGCTATGTACATTTTAGGACATTTATAACATGAGAAACCTTCCTAGTACAAGATGGGAGTTGACCACAAGGCCTCATACGGTATCTATCATCTGGACTTGGTCCGAGGCGTCGATCGAACCTTGCTACTTGATCCTTTACCCTTGTCTGGTTTAAATGATACGTGACCTTCGGATTTTCCTCTGTCAAGAACTGCAGAATTGTGGCTGTCTGGTTTCTGTTCACCAGCATCCTGAAGCCCTCGGCTATCTGGTTGATTATTTTTCTCCAAGTTCTGCAGAGACTGTCCTTTTTTGGCATCTTCGTGTGAGTGTGGGCTCTCTGAACCTCTGCCTTTCTCCAGACTTGTTGCGAAACGGGATTCCGTGATTTGGTGCGAGTGGCGGGTGTCCGATCCTTTTCCAGGACGAGGGCTAGACCGCCCGTGACTTTTGCTCTTGTCCAGATTCTGAAGTTCATTTGTGTGCTGACTTCGCCGTTCCTTCAGAAAGTTAAGAGTGCTTGACAACTTTGACAGAGCTAACGATGTGGAATTTCCTCCCTTTGTGCATGCAACCACAGAAAATGCATCTTAGAATAAGCAAGCCCTTGGATTTGGTACCATAATAACAATGCGACCAAGCAGGATTGTCGTTTCCGGGTGCTATGCATACACAACATACACAATTTGGTAGCATACCTCGGCCTTTGACTTGGTGGAGTTGGTAGCAGTAGACTTGGAGTTGCTATTGTGGGAAGCATCATGTGTGTGCTTTCGATGTCCACGTTTGCCTTTGCTAGATTCTGCTTCGGGGTTTTTGATAGAGACATTTTCACAAGGCCCTTGCATTGAAAGATCGTTTCTTTCTTGACGTTGATGATTTAACTCATCACTTAGTTCATCAACCATATTCCTTAAGTTTACGACATCTGCCTCAGCTTGAGTTATTTCTTGAAGGTCCTTCTTTAACTGCAGCACAGTTGAGAAAAGTGACGATGCAGATGATCAAGAAAACTTATCTTAGTCAAAAGAAGCAACGAACTTGCCTTCTCATTAGTAACAACTGAAGCTGGCAAACGTTCCCTAGATGTGCTCAGGCAGGCTTCCAGAGCTGCCCTCATATTTCTCTCCTCCTGCAGTTGATCCTTAAGTCTGGAAACCTGTAAACGTGATTAATACCTCTCAGTCGTAGTTTCCGGCTTAAAGCCAAAAGTCATCCAAACTATACAGCTATGTCGAGAGCCAAATAACAATATGAACTGAGCTTAACACCAACTGGACTTGTCCTATGTAAAAACGAGGGGCGGGTGCATATTCACCGTTATTACTTCGAAAAAGGATTTATGAACTATAAACAGCCTCTTAAGAATGATAAGAATTGAAGAGACAACATTCCAAAGGGAACGCACATCTTTTTCGAGTGCCAGTCGGCGTTCATGCAAGGCCTTCTTTCTTTGTTCCAAGTTGTCTAGCAGTACAGAATTGCCTTTGACCTACGAGAGACAACGTGAACTCCGTAAAATCAAAAAAGTTTGTCGGTAATCAAATGGAAGACAAATTACTTGCATTCCTTACCTCTTCTGAAATTTTGTTTTGTAAATCGAATTTGACAGCCTCTAGCTTCTGTACCTCGAATCTGCAAACATATGAACAATCATACATTTCAGAAAAAGCAAATCAGTGGTGAACTGGGCTTGGAATCTGGGACCAGAGTTCTAACCCTGGAAGTGTAAAAAAATATACTTACTAAAAAATACTGCAAATAAGAGATCCAACACTTACTCGTCATCATCGACAACAAAATCAATCGACTCCATGGAAAGGTTCTTCTTTGCCTGAGCCGAGGTCAAATTTTTGGTTTAAAAAGATAAAGATCACCAGTTCAGCTCAAATTAACATTGACAGAATACAATGATATGGTAATAATTTGAAAAGTTCAGGAGAAATGGGCAAAGTCCACAAAAGAGCCAAGAGAAAGAATAACCAATAGAAAAGAATTATGCATTGTTGAGGATACTCACCGATGTACGTCCCCAAACAGTATTCCTGCTTCCGTTTACTCTAGTTGTGGACCGTCTGATGCAAGCAGAGGGGTTGCTGTCTGTCAGCTTACCCTCCTTGGTTATATCCGAAGATGAGTCTCCTTCGGGTTCATTACCCTCACCTGTCACAGGTTTTGAGCTATCGCTACTGTGATATGGAATTTTAGTACTAGTTTTTGGGTCAGCCTTTGAAGGTAGTCCGGGTTTAACTGGGATGGAAGGTGACTGGGGTTTGACTTTAGGAGTATTTTCCTCGAGAGACTTTGAACTAGAACTACGACTGTCACCACCCTGCATACAAGATGCAGCGGAACCAAACATAAATAGGCTATACTTGCATTTTTTTCATAAATATGAGAATACTGAATGCAGTATGGAGTACGGAGTACCTTATCATCAGATTGATCATCTTCGTAAGAGCCATCACTCTCACTGCAGTTCCCACTTGATGAATTTTCTAGATCATCTTCTGTATAAGACTCGGATACTTCACTTCCATCATCGTGTTCATCATCTTCATAGGACTCACCATCATCATCTTCATCATAATCCTCACTATCATCATCATCTGTGACCTCTTCATCCTCGCTTTCACATTCTTCTGAATCGGAATATAGTCCCGGGGACATGGTACCTTCCTGTAGACATAAAGTTTAGTTATTTGCGGATAACCAAGATAAATCAATAAGAACAATCAAAAGGATAAATCTTGGAGTATGATGCTTCAGCTCATTGTCTGTATCATTTTGAATAATATGATGGGGGAATCATTTTTGCTTATGCTGCATTATTGCAAGCACCAAGTTGTTTCCATCTCTTAACAAGCAATTCCAAATGAGAGGTTAATCCTGATAAATAAGAGGAACAGCTTACACTGAATATAGTCTCGTACTGTTCTAGTAACGTAATAACAATTGCCTGTGCATGATTAGCTGCAGCTGCAGCTTGCAGTAGTTGCATGGAACCGTCACCACCTACATCAATACCGGTAGCAGCAATTTCACATTCACCACTTAGCAGAGGACGAAGAAGAAGAGGTGCCATGCAAGCTGCCACTGCCGAGGTGCTCATTCTGTTTACAGCTTGTTGAGAAGCCACAGTTTGCATCATCACGAGTATCCTGCATAAGGAAAACAAGGTCTTGTGGATAACAACAGCAGAAGGAAACACTTATTTTTTAACTAAATGTTTCAATCTCAAACATGTTGAAGATTACAAGTATGTGATGTAGTATTGATGACATGGATACATGCAGAACCATCCTTTCCCAATATCAATGCAACTGCAAGCAGTAACTTGTTTCAATGCAAAAGAGTCAACCCATGAACTGGAAAAAGTTTTTCAGCACTAGTAGTAGTTGGCATACCCAAGTTGGCCAGCACTGAGATAACAACTAGAAAAGGAGTTGTAGGAAAATCAACAATTACAATACTCAAGAAAAATCTTAGAAGATGTTGAGATATGCAGTATCCTCTAGGCAGTAGAGAATTTATTGAGTGAACCACCTCTGCAGTAACCGGCGATTTGGTTCTGGAAATGTTTCACATATTGCCGTCCGCATGGCATTGACTCTATTGCTGCGATCAGTTCCTATAAAGCAAAAGGACTTGCATTCAATGAGAGGTACAAGCTTAATGCATTAGAATAACTTTCACCATCAAGTCCAGAACGGTCTAAAAAAGCTAGGCCAAGAAAAGTGGCCTCAAATTAGGTAGTAGGATATTTCGTTTTTTTTGTTGGAATAGTAGGACATTTAGTTGCAGATGCATTAATACCACACCAACATAATTCCTCACAATCTCTGACCATCTTACGGTTGTTACAAAACCTTGATCTTTCACTAGATTCATCCTCAATCACATCATTAACTTAACAAGTAGCCAATGGGTTGCACCTTTACTGGACTCAAAACAACAGCTGAACGAATGAAATATTGCCACTAATTGCAGCTTTTATCAATTCCGGAAAATATATATTTCTGTACATGAAATGGAAGCTTATATGTTCCATCGCACTATCATTTTCAATGAAGTCCTAAGCAGTATAGGCTGAAATAAGCTCACAGCTAGCACAACGAACATTATAACAAAACAGGTATCAGACGTACACAAGAGTGAGTAAAGAAAGTGACACAACTTGTCAAGAATAAATAACACTAGGAAGCCTGTTTCACAAAAAACAGGTGCAAACAAAGACATGAATAAATTAAACTGCGAAGGACAATGGAAAATAATCTTTTTTGTAGATCAACAAGCGAAAAAGGACAGCGAAATCTATCAAGCTGCCTACGAAATTCTGTCATTCAGGAAATAAAGTAATGTAAAAGGAAATAAATACACAAACAAAATGGACAACTAATATAAACTTACGACATGCTTCAAGTAATGCCTTGCAACATGATGCAGGGACTGGAGAAGATGGTAATTCCCGTAGGAAATACTGAAATCAGAAGAGGAACATCAATGAAAAGATAATATTTCCATAACATGATGCATCATCCATAAAATAATGCATATGGATCTTCTCAGGGAGATAGCTAATAGATCAGTAAAGAAATAAATAGAGGACACCTTTACACAATCACCAATTACATGCCCGTCCTCGTCCTTGGAGAACTCTGATTTTCCTGGATGTCAAACATGACCGCAGAACAGATTTAGAATCTACAAGACATAATGTAAAGGAAATAAAATTTTCTAGTGAGACACTATCAGGAACTAGTTCGTAGAGACAGATTACTACAGATATTCTCTCTTTTGTCAAGTTCATATTCGGCAATAAATTTACAAGAAAAAATAAATAAGACATTGATATTAAGTTTCTAGTTGTCTGCGAAGAAAGAAAAGTAGACACAGAACAATGCTTTCAAACTAAATGTTTGATCTACATAAAAGTCTTACAAGAACGAACCTTGTTCATAGTCCCGAATTCTATGCTCAACTTCATCCACGTCAGCAGCCTGACGTAAGATGCCTTCCACCTTAACTCCTGTCATTTTGAGGGAGAAACAGTTCCCGGAGCAACAGAGATAAATGCTATTAGTGCCACATGAAAAACAAAAGCATTCAAAATAGAATGAAGTAGAAAGAACAAAGTGAACCTAATACATCGAATCATATGACAGAAGTAACAATGTGTTCATCAGAATACAAAAGGACCATTCTCATTCAGCAGATGAGCAAGTGAGCAAGTAACGTAATTTGCATTCAACCTTGTACAGAACAGCATGAGTTTAAGGAGAGCAGAAAATAAAGGTTACCACAACAACCAGGAGAAACTCACCGTGGTCTTCTATAAACCTAAGAGCCTTTTCCAGGAAAGATGGAGAGCCGTCAACATCCTCCAGAGCAAGCAAAATTGGTCTGCCAATGACCGACTTTGCAGGCTGCTTATCCTTCACTACAAGAAAAGGTGTAAAAGAATAATGTTTAATCATTTCAAGAACGCATGAAAATTGCACTTATGTATAGTAGCATCTTCCTCAAGCATATGAAATTCGAAAGTCTAATATCCAGCTTCACACGGCACTACTGTGCTGATTACAGTACATGTGTTTTGGCATCAGCAACCCCAATTTTTTTAACAATAAACTCAAAAGAAAGAACAAGTAGCGCTTCGTTTCTCAGTGTGGAAAAGCACTTGGACTTCGTCTCCAGTTAAATCAAAATTAAGAAAAATAGAAGAATGCAAGGGTGAAAAAGACTGATGCCAATTTGACATTACTATTAAACCTACATTGTTCTGATGAACCATCAGCTCCCTCTATCCCGTTCTTGCTTTTCAGAACACCATTTTGCCACATGGCAAGGGCAGCACTTGGTGCCTGTTCTAGAGCTTTTTCAAGGGCAACCTTCCACTCATTTAAATCATCTGAAGTTTCAGCCTGAGGAGCCAATATCATTGCTTGGGTCAGAACATGTCAAACAATAAATTAAAATGTTAGCAAGCCTCGGGAAGAATTGGGAAAATGCTTGCATAAATATGCCAAAACAACAGATCCGATGTAAGAGTTATTATTTTTCAAGTATGTGTAATATCACTCATGATCGGACCTGCCAAAATTCAGCATATATTGGGTTAAATAATCAGACCTCACATCTATTACACTAGAAAGAAACACGTCAAGCAAAATCTTCAAGCTAAGTTATTAGGCGGGAAGCTCTGATCATTATCTAATCTGATGCACTGGACCAAGTTCTCCTTTAGCAATTACATGCATGCAATGGAAAAGATTAGAAGGCAAAGAGAAGGGAAGAACCACCTTGAGAGTGAAAGCACGGCCATCAGGAAAGAGAACAGTCAGGAGCTTTTTATCTGCTTTGGCAACCACACTGGAAAATTAGCACCAGAGTGCTAGAAGATCAGTAAAATGGCCACAGTACTAGCTGTTCCGCAATTAGAAAAGACAATAATAAGATTGTAATAAGCAAGCCAACCTGCCTGAATTGTATAGATCAATACCGCCTAGTATCAAGTTCACTTCAGTCCCCTTTTGAGGAAGAGCATTCTGAAATTTATAGAAGAGAGGGGATAAACGAATTAAAAAGGGTCTTTCCTAAACAAGGACCAAAAAGAGAGAGCAGAAAAATGTATTACTAACTGCAAGACAACTTACGGGATCACTTCTAAAGAAAACCAATGAAGTTTTGGTCAATATGAACCACCTCTTCTTCCAGGATGTCCATCCAATTCCTGCACAAAAAGAAACAGGCAACACAATTAGATCACAATTCGATTGGAAAATCGTAATGACCTTCACTTCGATAGTGTGGGTTCCATCTTTGAACTTTCTAGGCGGATCCAAACAGAACCAAACTACCTCAGCAGCACGCATGAACCAAGACAATCATACTCCTCAACCACGAGTCTCTTAACAGTTACAAGCGCGTAACATCGTCATCTTTCCCGATGACATCCTCATCTTTCCGCCTTTTTTGCTTAGGCATAAACTAAATCCATTCTCCCAAACTATCCACAAGACAATGCCTATTTCCCACAGCTACGAAACAATCAAGAGACAGAGAGAGAGAGAGAGAGAGAGATCACCTTTGGACGAGATGAACAGAGGACCGCTCTTGAACACCTACAACCGCCAAAATCAATCTTCAATTAATTCAAAAAACGGATAAAAAAACACAACAAAGAAAAAAAAAAACCGTCCAAAGTTCATCAACGGTCACGAAACGCACCGTATTGCCGGCGTGAGTGCTGACATGCTCCGGGGATAGTTCAGGCGGTGGCGGGGGAGGCGACGGTGGCGTCGAAGGAGCGACACCTTCCTCTCCCTACACAAATAAAACGAAATTAAAACAACACATTTCAGCTTCTTCTAAGCTCCGTTTGTTTC
>SOPF01028877.1:0-146240 GCA_012979155.1 Hypericum perforatum | reverse complement strand
ACACTCTAGGAGCACCGATAGGACCTCTTCCTTTAACTTGCATATGAGCGCCTGAAGTCCTGAACATAATATATGTGTAAAAATATATTATTAGAGTAATGGTAGATTCAAAAGATTTTATGAAGAAAGCGATTTATAAGAAAGGTCAAACCAATATGATGTAATGATAATAATATAAGAAAAAAGGTTAGCTTCTTTTGAGTCATGTTAACTTATATCTTCTTTTGTATTACTCAAATATCCTTAAAAAAAATTCTCTCTCATGAATAGCAACGACCCCTTTCAACCACATATATATTCCGAATGAAAGGAATGGATTATATTTCTATTAAAATGACTCTCTTAAAAAATTCAAATACATTCAACGAAGTTGAATAGATATTTAATCTTATATTTGTTATGATTTCTTATATAGAAAGATCTATTATTTGGGTCAAAATTAAATTTAATAAACATTCATGAACGGGAAGATCAGCCGTACCCTGATTTATTGCATTTGCTTTTTAGTTTTATGTTGTAACCGGACTTACTTGGCTGTATAATTCAGTTTCTAATTGAGTAAGAATTTTGAAGACCGACAACAAATTCAATAAATATGAAAGATGAGAATCAGTGTGGTTCCAAGAAATATATATTTTAGAGAAGGAAACTAAGTAAATAATGGCTAGAAATACATATCCAAGGGAAGTTAATTGAGGATTTTCATATTGGAGCACATTTATTCCTTTACTTGTGAAATAGGCTCTTTGTTCTAGCTGTAACAAAGATAAAGAATATAATGGTCACCTCCATGGTATGTCAACTTGTAAAACCAGAGCATCAATAACCAATTGGGCCTCTATAATCATTAGATATCCTAGAGTGGAAGTAGGAGAAAATTATAATAGATTTTATTATTGGACTGCCAAAAATTGCAAATGGAAAAGATGTTGTATGGGTGGTGGTGGATCGATTGACAAAAGGAGCTCACTTTTTGGAATATAAGATAGGTATGTCTATAAAACTAATGGTAGAACTCTACTTAAGAGAAGTGGTGTTACATGGGTTTTTGATGAGTACTACCTCTCATAGAGACTTTAGATTTATGTCAAAGTTCTGGAGAAACCTTTGGACTCAATGGGAACAAAGTTTCAATTGAGCATAGCTTTTCACCCATAGTCTAACAAATAGTCTGAGAAAATTATACAAACTTTACATGATATGCTATAGGCATGTGTATTAGAGTTCAGGGATAACTTGGAGAATCACCTTCCCTTGATAGAATTTGTGTACAAAAATATATGTTAGGCAAGTATAGGGATGGCTCGTTATTAAGTATTATACAGAAGAAAATGGCAGTCCCCAATATGATGGAATAAAGTAGGGAAGAAAAGGATAATTAGTCCATAAATGTTTGAGGCATTGACTAATAAAGTACCGATCATCCGTGGGAGAATTTATGTGGCATAAAATTGACAAAATAAATTTGTAGATTGTCATAGAAAATAGCTAGAATTTGAGGTAGCGGACCACATATTCCTAAAACCTTCACCCACGAGAAATGTTCAAAGATTTGTTGTGAAAGGAGTATATTAGGCATTATGACATTATCAAATGAATTAGAAAATTAGCATATCATTGAGCTTTACCTCCTAACTTGATTAGGATCCATGATGTGTTCCACGTGTCCATGCTATGAAAATATGTCTCATAGGAGAGGCAAGTGGTGCAAGAAAATTTGACTATACTGTAATTTTATTTTCACTACGGGAAAATTATATTAAGGATAGTTGATGTCAAAGCCATAATACTGTGCAAGAGGACAATCCAACACAAACTAAATTTTTATGATAAATTAAATTTTTATTTATATTCATTACAATTTAGTGAAATTTTATATACAAAATAAAATTTTATGGTAAAGATTCTCTTCCATTTAATTCAAGGTGAAATCCTATAAGACCATATAGACCTTGAGAATAAGGACATGGGTTAGGTATGGCTCCAAATTTTTGAACTAGGATATGGGTAGGCTCCTACTAACACTCTGCCCTACTTATCCATCATTATCCCTACTTTTTCCTCTCCCTTTTAAAGATTCTCGCAAAATACCCCTTTTGTGAAGATAGGAGAGACAATGAGACTAAGGAGATGATTCTCTATGAGAGCAGATGAGGTTTTGGAAGATTGCAAAGGAGATGGTGTAAGCTATTCTCTTCTCATGTATTTGATCTATATATTAAATGATAATTTATGATTTTATTCAAATGCATGACGATGATATTGGAACAAAGAGTGAGTCTATTTATCCTTATAGCATAACTTTGTGTAATCACGAATTTTTTATAGAATTTAGGAGTGACATTTGAGAGTCAATTTAAATGCTTTAAGATCAAGGTTAAGGTTTCTAAATAAGGTAGATGAATTATGTCTGAATTTGACTTGATATGCATGTCGTTGTAATTTTTGGATTTCATTATAGTGTTAGTATGATCTGGAATTTGTGATATGATTCATGAAGTAATTTGTGATGTGATTTGTTTGAACATGCAAGATTGTTATCAACCAAGAGTACATATCACTTAAGGGGTTATCGGGTTATATAAAGTGTGTGTGATCAAATAGATAGAAAGATACATGGATTATTTGGGCTCGTAGAGGATGATACCTCTACCTATTGGGTCTTTATAGAAAAAGGTGATTTTTACCTGTGGACCAAAAGAATTTGTAATGAGTATATAGACTCCAGAGTCCCATTAAGTGAATATAATGTGATTTTACATATTTTTGAGCAATGATGTTTTGGTGTAAGTTATTTATTTTTATTTTGTTATCTATTTACTGAATTTATGATCACCATGAGTGTCTTCGTATGTTTTTTTAGATTTTTTGATGATGAATCAAAATAGAAATCATAAAAGAGAGCTACATGCATTTATTTTTGGTTTTCAATAGATAATAATCAAAGTATTTCTCAATATTTGGAATTGAAGTTGATGTTTTGTTATTTTGAATATTTTGTTATTTAATATAGTTAGTGCCAACTAGCATATTTCACATCCTAAAAGCTTGGCATGCCTCTTTTCAAGTCGTTACATCACTACCTGCATCAAAGAACCAAATAGCCTAAATAAGAAATTAGTGTCACCAAACGATCATCCATCTAACATGCAAAGGAACACCATAGCAAACTAGTTTTAAGAAGCAAGAGAATGGGGAAAAGGTCGGGGTCTACTCCAAGACAGAGACAAAGTGATCTTTAAGCACTAGACACCAACTTGACTTCTCTCCTCCAAGTTAGCAAAGAAGAACATGAAATGCTTGCCAACAATTAGAGAGAACAAAGTAGCTTTGACCCTAAGGTTGTCTAGCATTATAGGTAAGTTGGGGAGGACCCTTAAATTGAAAAGCTCGATAATAAGGCTATAAAGAAGCTAATTAGACATCACAGGAGAAGGGAGCATAACATGGTTAGCTTGGGAACCAGTAATAAGCGCAGCCAAAGGGGAAAGAGGCATCATGAGATGTTTCTCCAAAGCAGCAGCATATGAAGAACCAACCTAACATTGAGTAATAAACCCTAGTAATAGTATAAAAGATAGGTCGTGGAGGTGTAACACCTAAAGGTTGATGGCCAAGACTTAGAGCCTCGCAAGGCCAAGTTCATGATAAGGCATTTGAACATTATAGTAGCCACAAATAACTTATATTTTTGCACAACATGATCGTTCAGCTTAAAAATGATCGACACAATCTCTGGGATCTATGGGATCCTCACAAAACAAGTCTTTGAACCCTACTATAGAAATTTGATGAGATGTAGGCATCAAGAAATTTTGAACCCTATTAGGGAACACCAATGAGTATCAAATGAGGAGATTAAGATGAGAGAGAGGGAGCAAAAGTGAGGAGAGTTAGAGAGGGATTGGGGATTTAGAGTGGAAAATAACCTATATGTCAGCATGTTTTTCATTTTGGCCCATCGAGAAATTTTTAGCTTAAAATAATATTGTTAAATTATTGATAATTTAAGTCAAACAATTAATTGATAAGATCACCTCATAATTGTCCAACTTCAAATTTGACTTCTTATAAACCCATGACACTCTAAAAATTGAAGTATAAGTTGATATTAAAAATCTAATCAATGAGGGTCCTCTTCCACATTCAAGAGTCAAGGCAATGAATAACATTTAGAATTGAAGTATGAACGAAAATCATGGATACCTTAGAATAAACCTACTTTAACCCAAAAGCCAAAACAAAAAAGGAATCTATAATTTTTAGGAGGTCGAGAATTAAAACTCTAACATTATAATCATGGTGTAATGTTAACCTGACAAACAAAATTTAGCCCAAAAAGGATCAATTTGTAATTTTTGAAAACCTACTTATACCAAACTATAACTTTACTATCTACAAAATTATGAATAACTCACCCATCTAAATTAGACTTATTAAACCATTCTCAATCTTTTATAGGGTTATCAAGCAGTCCTTGAGCTTATACCAACTTGTGAATCACCCCAAAAATTTCTCAAATAACTTAAAATCCTAATCATATAAAGCAGGAGATATCTCCGGACTACCAAGCATCAATATTATTCTCATACCAACTCATGAAAAAAAATAATGATAGACCATACTGATCTCTTGATCCAATGGTTTGTTGAGAATACTAAAATTGAACTACAAATAGATGTTAATGAATCTGCTGATTCAAATTAATACCAGAAATGAGATGTGGATAACTAATAATGATTCTATTGATTTCCTAAGATACCTAAATTAAAATTTTATATTCTCGCTCCAACAAATTTAAGATGTCTATCTATTAATAGTGTTCATCCCCTTTACTCGTGCATGTACCAATTTTTTTGAGTTCGAGGAAAACTAGAGCTTCCTTCCACTAGTCCCAAGCGAGCTCCTTCAAGCAAGCTTGTATAGAAATAGTTTTTTTACTCCGGAAGGTTCCGAATATGAAGACTTCATAAACTATAAAGTTATAGATTAATAGACAATTCCTCATAAATACAAAGTTGGAGATATATCTACATATCAATGGCAGTAAGAATCATATCATTGCAAAGTTTGAGTCAAAATTTATGACCAATTTACCAAGGATAGGTAAATGCCATCTAAGGACTAGAAGTAATGATAGACTAAGGACAACATGCCAAGGTGGACCGAGAATGATTTCCAATGGGAGTCTTGACTAAGGAAAATCGTAGGTGTTCTTGACCAATAAAAGACCATCATTGGTCTTAATCGAGAGGAGATTATTGTTGGTTCTGGCCAAAGAATACCATCGTTGTTTTTTAATACGAGAAAATAATATGGTCTTGACAGACAGAGACTATAGGTAGTCTTGATGAGTGTGTGTTTGATATGTGTTTAATCATATTTTTGTTCATTTTTGTGAGAGTCTAGTTAAGTCATTTGTCAAGTGTGTGTTTGAGGGAAGGGATGGGCTTCTACTATTTTTTAATTATCATTATAGGAACTTGGAATAGTTCAAAAACATATGGCAATTGGATTAGAGGATGAGAAGGAAAGAAAGGTGTCTTAAGTTGCCTACCACTTGCTAGCCATCTAGCATTTAGGGGAGGAGATAAAAAAAATTTGGTTTTTCACACCTAGTGGCCACTAGGTGCATAATAATCACTAGAATTTGCGAGCTCAATTTTTTTAGACTTCTCATTTGATCTATTTTTTTCGTGTTCGACTTGGGGTCTCCTGATTTAGCTATAGAATATTATATTTTAATCTATTTCTTTATTCTAGGCTTCTTGTGATTGGCCATGAAGACATTTGATTATGAATAAACTATAGTTTTTTTATATTTTTTCTAGTTAGTTGACTTAGCTATATATATGCATAGCCCTAAGATTTTGGAACCATCAACAGGTTTAGCACGTGCTAGCCTTTTAGCGATTGCTACAAGATATGGTCAGAACATTTAGGTTTTTGACCTCTAACGGTTGCTATGTGCTTAGCGGTGGCTAGACCTCTCAAGCTCAGTTTTTCTTGATTTCCTAATTTATCGAATTTTGATCCAATTCTGATTTTAAATAATTTTAGATTCATGTTTTAGCCCTAGAAAATCATCTTTTATTCTAATCTTATTCTTTGCCTCTTGTGATTAGTCATTAGGACTTTTAATTAGGAATAAACTTTACTTTCCTATTTTCTCTAGTTAGTAGGCTTAGTTATACATATGTCATAAGCCCTACCATTTTGGAACTTTTGCTCTTACAAATTTTGAGACTCTCGGAGATTTATTAAAGGGCATAATTTTAGTTAGTCACGTGGGGGCTTTACAAGGCTTGATCATTTTGACTAAACTTTCTTTATTTCTCTTATATTAATAATAAATATGTTCTTTGTCAATCTGTTATGCTTAATGAACATGCATAGCAAATCAATCTCTATTGAATGCGATGCCCTAATTTAAGATTAGTTTCCTTTGTGATTTATGGTTGGAATATCATACATAGTAGTTGTGAGTTGATAACTTTAATACTTATTTAGCTCGATCACTTGGGTTATGATTCTAATTGAAGAGATTGAACGATAAGTACTCAAATTAGTGAAAGAATAAAGAATTTTTATTATGGATATTACTTGAAAACTAGGTCTAATTGACGAACAAAAGCGTTATGAAGATAAAGAGACTCTCAGTTAAAACTCATAAAAATCATAATTTTGCATGGATAGCTAATCCATACAGTATCGGGCTTGTTGCCTTCCATTTTATAACCCATTTATTTACACTCTTGATTTCGTTTATTTTCTTGCAAACTAGTTATTTGTTTTATAACTTGATAATTTGCTACTTCTATCGATTGGCAACTTCAGTACAAACGTTACTTATCATTGTAATATTTCATTGCGTATTTATTATATATACTTTTTCGTTTGTCCAGTCTCTGACCAAAAGACTCGATGTGGTGTTGAGAAATGGATGAACAAAAATAATTTTGCCAAATTGAGTAATTCAAGAAGTGTTGATAATGCCAAGATTAATTTTTTTTTTCTTCAATACCTAATCGCAAGACATTACTTTAATTGTTAATAAACTCCATTGGTGAAAAAAAAAAGTACCCGTGAAAAATTTGGATAAATTAGATTTCTTTGTATAATAAAATATACTAATTTCTAGGATCGATTTTTTTTAGAGTAAAATGTATGGGTACCATGGGATTTGGCTCTCTTTACTTTTCTTATAGAAAATTTTCAAATGGACACTTTTATTATATATTTTTCATCAAAAAAGGTGATTTTACCCAAAACGAAATATGTCAAAACACAATACATAATTTTTGGTGACTATTGTTTCTACTATTGTATTTTCATTAATGAAGCGTTGATTTATTAACACACATGTTTTGCTATTATTTCATAAAAAAGCGTCCAAATGACGTAGCAATTTATTAATATGGCGGCACTTAGGAGTGTGCAATCGGTATACCGATTCCGAATAGTGAATACCGAATATACTAAATATCAAAATTTCAAAAAAATGCATATCGATCCTAAACCGAAATAATTTCGATATTATACCAAATATCGAATTATAATTTCGGTACATTCCAAAAATACCGAAAACTACCGAATTTAAAAAAAATTACAGATTACCCAAGGCGAAATGATGTCGGATGCGTACGAGAGAGCTAAGGCCAGGAGGCTGCTCTTCAAGGGAGAGGTGTCGCCAGCCGGAGCAAGGCAATCGACAAGAAGTCCAAGAAGAAGAAGAAGTGCAAGAACCCCAACGCCGATGATGCCACCGGCGCCGGCAAGGACGAGGTCACGGCAGGGTAGGTGATCGAAGCCAGAGCAGAGGGGACGTCCAGAGAGGGAGGGGAGGGGAGCGTGTACACGATAGACACGGCAAAAAAGATGAAGTACGAAGAGCTGTTCCCATGGAGGCAAGGAAGTTCGGGTACGATCCCAAGTTCAAGGCCAAGACGGTTGGGGACGCTCTCTACTACCGCGTCAAGAAGAAGAGCGAAGGGGCTTAAGTCTAAGATACAGCCTGTCTAGTGATGTGGGATTTTAAGGCTAATTTGTAATTGGTAAATTTGGTATTACTAGAATAGTTCCGATATATCGTGAAATTATACCGAATACTAAAATTTTTCAAAAGTTCATACCGAATTAAATCCCGTAAACCAAAATACCGATCCCGAAATATCGAATATCGAAAAAAAATCAATAGCACCCGAATACCAAATACCATTTGCTTACCCCTAGCGATACTGCCCCATATTTGATTTAATTAATCGAGCAGCTAGAGTCGGGTCTCCTTTCTGCTTCGGTATCGAATTTCAACTATGGATCATTAGGACTTTTCCGACTATAATAGTTGTTTTTACGTTTTAGCATAAAAAAGACTATCACTGGTTTTACACTTAGTAATTTTATGTAAATGGTTGATTTTTTATGGCAGTTTTTTAAAGGTTGATTTTAAAAAAGTTGATTTTTATGGCTTTGGATTTGATGCGTACTGAAAAAACTAATTCAATAGAATAAAAAATGGACCGCACGGTGAGATATTTTAACTTTCAACATTGACAAATTTTGTATATCATATTATATATTTCATTTGTTAATATTGACATGTATAAATTTTTTTTATGAATTTTTAGGTAAAATAAAAAATTATATTCACATATTTTATATGTCAATATTGATATATATTGTGTGTCACATTAACATATTGATATAATGAACAACTGATCGTTTAATAAATACTGAGATAGGAGTTGAGCTGGATGACTTAGACACGTGACGTTACGTTATGGGTCAGCAAGAAACGTCAATACAAGTCGGCATAGGCTGGAAATAGTTAGTCGTTACTGTCATTCACCTCTGTTAGTTTTGGGCGGAAAAGAAGGGATTATAAATACCCTGAATTCTTTGTAAACTGTATCGATTTACATAATATGAATTTCTCTTCTTCAATCTGTTTCTTCTTCTCTCTCTCTCTCTCTATATCAAATTATTCTCAATTCACGAAATTCTATCAAGAACCCTAACAGATTTTACCTCTCATGTAAAAAGATGTGGGTCTTCTCAAGGTTGACCGGTGACTGCACTAATGATTCCTGGAGCTCCTTAGCCAGGTACAGGTTCGACCAGAGGGATGAAATATCTGATTTATGCTCCGAAATTCTGCTTCGACTTTATAGGATCCTAGAAAGGTTTGTGCACCCATTTGCTCCATATGGTTTCCATTTGTATTCTCGTGCTGGATCGATCATTTAATGTTTATAGTCCCCTGGTGCAGGTCAAAATCAGAATAAAGGTCGTTTCAGGATCACCATGTGGTGAAGTAGCTGCCCAAGTGAGGAACACGCCATCAAATTGGGTTGTATTGGACAGGTAAATAATAAGAATGTAATTCATGGTTAAAACAGCAAAAGTTCAAGATCGAATAGCTTCTACTTGTCTATCTTTTTACTTATGTTTCCCCAGTAATCTCCCGTCGGTATTCGCCAGTCTCACCGACCCTCCTTCTACTCGCACCTCACACCTCGCTCCTTGCCTATTAGTTCTCATCGGCGTGTCCCGAGGGTATATCATCACTTCTCGCCCATTGGTTGTAATATTGGTGCAAGTGAATGAATATTAGTACCCCGTTCAGTAATATTAGTACCCAATTCAGTAATATTGTTACTCCACTTCAAAAATATTGGTACCCAGTTTAGTAATATTGGTATCTCGTTACAGTAATATTGGTACCGATATACTATAATACCGGTATCCGTTACTATAATATTTATACTGATGTATTATAATATTAGTACTGATGCACTGTAACATTGATACCGTTACTATAATATTTGTACCCCATTACTGTGATATTGATACCCGTTCTGGCAACAATTAGTTTTGAGTCGTTGCTTGCTAGTTGCTGTGGGTGGTAGGTTGACGATTGTTTCCCTTCGTATTATAGGTATTCAAACAAGTGAAGATTATAGGTTTTATGCTATCTCAGCTGCATTCCCTGAATTCAGCAACAAGGACAATACACTAGTCTTCAAGTTCTCAGTCAAACATGAGCAGAAGCTTGACTGTGGTGGTGGCTATATGAACTTGCTCAGCGGAGACGTCGATTAGACAAAATGCGGTGGGGACACTCCTTACATGTTGATATACATTCACTTGTAACATTGGTGCAAGTGAATATATATTGGTACCCCGTTCAGTAATATTGGTACTGAGTTCAGTAATATTGTTATCCCACTTCAAAAATATTGGTACCCAGTTTAGTAATATTGGTACCTTATTACAGTAATATTAGTATTGATATACTGTAATACTGGTATCCATTACTGTAATATTGATAACGATGTGTTGTAATATTAGTACCGATGCACTATAATATTGGTACTCGTTGCTATAATATGTGTACCCCGTTCTTGTAATATTGATACCCATTCTGGCAACAATTAGTTTTGAGTCGTCGCTTCGAGTTGCTGTGGGTGGTATGTTGACGATTGTTTCCCTTCGTATTATAGGTATTCAAACAAGTGAAGACTATAGGTTTTACGCTATCTCAGCTGAATTCCCTGAATTCAGCAACAAGGACAATACACTAGTCTTCAAGTTCTCTATCAAGCATGAGCATAAAAGCTTGACTGTGATGGTGGCTATACGAAGTTGCTCAGCGGAGGCGTGGATCCGACGAAATTCGGTGGGCACACTCCTTACATGTTGATATTTTTTTCCCTCACTTGCGTTCCTTAATTATCATTTGACACGTGTAATATTTTTTAGGAATTTTATATTTGGAATATTTTGACATGATTTTAAAAATTAATAATATTTTGAATGATAATCCTTGTTTTCTATACCTAAATTTTCTATTATTTAGGATTGTAAGTAAATATTACTATACCTATTATACTAAAAATACTATTCTTTAGTTCCCACCATGGATATTATCTCTAGTCCCGACTGAATCTTAACTAGAATCATTGTGGTTCCAATAAATATATATTCTAAAGAAGAAACCTAAGTAAATAATGACTAAAAATACATATTGACGTAGGAACGTCTTGCCATGGCCACTCCGTGCTTGCCTTGAAGATCATTTGAACTCATGTTGCTTAGTTGGGAAGTTGCCTATCTCGGAAGGTTGCCTATTCAGGCAAGGGTGATCACGTGTGGACTTGTGTTGCATTGCATGGAGTGCATGGACCGTGCTTGCCTTGCATTTATTTCGTTTGCTCTTATTTCTGTGTTTAATAAATTGTAATAGGCAGACTCTCTGATTTCCGAACATTTAGGAAACTCATAAGGCAAGAAATTATGTGCCATGATGAGGGAGGTTAAAGTTGGGCGAAGGTCGAGTTAATGTAGCCTAAATCCATGCCTTCCATAATTGTATCCAGCACAGAATAATCAATCAGAATTGAGAATTGCCAAAAGGAGACCGAGTGTCCAAAATACGATGTGACTGTGAAGGGTGCGTCCCTTGTGAGTGTGAGTACGAACTTGCCCTAGCTGGCCGTCCTAAACTTTAGGACCCCTCGTGATTGAACGATGGCAGTTGTCGGGATACACGAGTTCTATCTAAGTTACGTGCATCCAAGAGTTTTAAGTTGATCATTCGAACCAAATTTACACCTAAAGATTATTGTGATCAACGTTGTGAGTGTGAGAGCTGAGTGAATTCGATATAACTTGATTAACATGCCTCTAAGCTACGTCATGTGGTATCAGAGCTAGAGTTGAGATCATCTCAATTTTTAGATAGAGTGGTAGGAACATTATAACCACAGCGAGTTGTGAGCGAGCCCCATCAACGAGCCGATCCACAGGACTTTGGATCACCTAATCCGTGTCCCTCTTAACCCACCTAGTACCACCAAAGACCGCGCTTATGGCCGATCCTGACCCACCAAGACAAAACATGGACCAAAGGTTCACCAATCTTGAAGCCGCCATTTTGGAGATACGCACTCAATTGGCTAACCTCGTGGTGTAACAACCCGTAGGACAGCCTCCACCTATTGAGGTACATAACAACCAAGACGATGAGGAGGAGGAGGATTCTGATACGACATTGTATATGAGAAAAGGGGGCCGAGGAGTGAGAAGATATGGAACAGGAGTTGGTGGACAAGGTGATGTTGGTCGAGTACCTCGGAGAGAAATCTTTAGAGAGGAGGAGCGAGGAGAAGATTATTATAGGAGGGTAGATCGACCCTTTAAGATGAATATTGAGAAGTTTTATGGGGATGCTGACATAGAGGGCTTCTTGAATTGGCTTAATTCGGTCGCGAAGTATTTTGATTGCATGGACTTGACCGAGGAATAAAAGATCAATTATGTGGCCTTCAAGCTAGAGTCGGGAGCTGCTGTTTGGTGGAGGAAAGAACAGGAGTCTAGGAGGAGAAGAGGAGAAAGACCTATAAGTGAATGGCCCTTGACGGAACAAGCCCTCCGAAATAGGTTTTTACCCATTGATTACCATCAGACCTTGTACTCTCAATATTTGACGTGCACTCAAGGATGTAGGAGTGTTGAGGAGTACACGTCCGAGTTTATGAGGTTGGCAGCCAAGAATGACATTGAGGAGAATGAGAATCAAATGATCGCTCGATTCATTGATTGCTTCAGTTATGAAATTAAGAGTCGGATGGAATTTGATACATTCTTGTATCTCTACGACGCATATTTAAAGGCTAGAAAGATCGGGGCTGCATTGAAGAAGAATAAATCAACCCTGACTCATTTCTCTGGCCCAAGACAATCTTCTAAAGAAGGAGTAGAAAAAGGTGTCACGCAAGCAACCGAGGCAAGAACACTTGCCAAGAGGGCCGTGCCCGAAACTACTCAACCCAAAGGCAAGGCACCCATGACAACTTTTGGCCTTCGTTGCTTCAAATGCAACGAGTATGGTCACAAGTCAAGTGACTGCCCCAAACATAAGTTCACTCAGTTATGTGAAATAGAAGATGAGGAGGAAGAGTCTTCAGGGGCGTATCTTTGTGCTCCCGTGGACGAAAGTGGAGACAAGGAGCAAGAGATGTCAGAAGAGGAAGAAGAGTATTGCAGGGTGTTGAGAAGGCTTGTGATGACCACTGTCAAGAAGAATGAGTCCTAATGTAACAACTTATTTCGCACGAAATGCTATGTGGGAAATAAGGTGTGCGAGGTGATCATAGACGGGGGGAGTCAAGAAAATTTCGTAAGCCGTTCCACAGTAGAGAATCTTGGACTCAAGACTACACCATATCCCTCACCCTATTCAATTGGGTGGATTCGTGTTGGAGGAGGCATAAAGGTGAATTCGAAGTGCACAATTCTTATCTCCATTGGCAAGTATTCGGACAAGGTGGAGTGTGACGTATTGGAGATGGATGCGTGCAATATCTTCTTGGGCAGGCCATGGGAGTATGATAACAAGGTGGTTCATAAGGGCGAGGAGAACACTTATGAAGTGCAGAGGGGTGGAGAACGATACACCTTGTTACCTAGCAAACCAAAGTATACAAAAGTTCAATGTAACAGTACCATGCAGCTCGTTACAATGATCACTTCGGAGAAGGCCCTATTGAAGTCTATTGAGGAGATATGAGGATGTCACGTGATGGTCGTGAAGGAGGGAGATCCAGAAGTGGAGCAAAGTGTAGAGGACCTTCTTGAACCCGTGCTCAAGATATTGCAAGAGTTTCCAGAGGTGGTTGCGGATGACTTGCCAAAGGGGCTACCTCCTCTTTGCAATATCCAACACAGGATCGACTTGATCCCGGGCTCAACATTGCCAAATTTACCTCACTACCGCCTCAGTCCAATGGAGAATAAAATCCTTAGGGATCAAGTGCAAGAACTCTTGGACAAGGGTTTCATTCGTGAGAGCTTGAGCCTGTGTGGTGTCCCTGCCTTGTTCGTGCCAAAGGAAGATGGCACATGGAGGATGTGCGTGGATAGCCGAGCAATCAACAAGATCACCAAAGGGTACAGGTTCTCAATACCTCGCCTAAATGACATGTTGGACAACCTGAGCAGATCCAGGATCTTTTTTAAGATCGATCTTAAGAGTGGCTACCTGACGAGGGTAATTTTTGTGCCAACAAACAAACACTCGTTGCAATGATAGTAAAGTTGAGTGTCGAACCACAAGGAACTAGTTTAGACTACCTTTTTGGTTAGCTAGCTAGTTTAGGACAAAATGAATGAGAAAGATCTATCTAAATCTAAACCTACGAATGATTGATCACTTTCAGATTTGTGTGATTTGTGGCATATTGAGCTCGGCCTGGCTTGCGCCAGCTATGCTTGGCGTACGCCAAGTCTCTTAGATTGGCTTGATTGGTGTGCGCCAATGGTGTTGGCGTATGCCAACTCTCTTGTTTTTGGACTATTGGCGTATGCCAATGAGGGCTGGCGTGCGCCAATTATGTAGCAGAAGCAAAACAGTTTACTGGTTTAACTAACTAAACTGAGATTTAGCAACTTAAAACACAAAAATGAGTAAGGTACACTTAAAACCAATGTAACCATTTGATTTAGGGGGTTTATTACGTATGTGATATGGTCCGAGTGTTTCGAAGTTGACCAATCTACACTTTCGTGCTAGGTTGGTCTAAATCGATACTTAACTAAGCTTAGAATGGCAAGATGTTCTTTCGACCCCAAAAGCTAGCTAAACTCAGCCAAGCACCAATTATGCATATCACTCAGTGGACAATCAATTACCAAGGAAGATCTCTCTCTCACAAGGTAACTAATCATCTAGTTAATTCGTCCATTAATCCTATCTCCTCTCGGTCTCAAGTATTACAAAGATTTTATCACAGCCAATTAATCCTAAACCATTGTCAAGGCTAGAACTAATAGTGATCATAATCTAAGTGATTCCATGATTAATCATTAAGCTCATTAACTAGAACACAATCCTTAGCATGTTTAACCCTCTAAACCGTGGCTACATCTATGGTTTCAAGGCACCAAACTCACAAACACAATTACACACACATATTTACAAAGAACAACATACATAAACAAGAACATACTTAAGCATAAACATGAACAAAAGGAAAGAGTTAAGGAGAAAGAAGCTTAATGATGTTCTTGAAGCTTTTCTTCCTCCTCCATCACGTTCCTCCCTCTTGATAGAGAGTTTCTTACAATTTCATGGCCTCTCTTGCCTCTACTCTCTACCTACTAGTCTAATGTAATACACTTACACACAAATGCACACATTATTACATAAATCCAAAGTCAAAAGTAAATAAAATGGTTTTTAATCTAAATATCCTAACAACTCACAAAAGATGTCCTCCGTACATGTTTCTTATCATCTTCTAAGGCCAAAAATCGAATGTCATGGCCCCCTCCAATGTTTGCCATTGAAATGAGCAAGTGGATTGGCCTAATTCTGTCTCTGTCCGGGGTTGGCGTACGCCAATTACACCTGGCGTACGCCAGGTCTTTGGTTTTGCTTCATTGGCGTGCGCCAGAAGCCATTGGCGTGCGCCATTCTGGCATTTTAGACCTTTTAGACTCTGAATTTGAAGATGCCTATAAGAAACAAAGTTGTAGCCCTGGATGTCTTCTTTCCAACGCCACCTCACTCGTCTCATTTGGACATAGGATGCAAAAGTTATCATCATTTGAGTTGGAAGAGGTCTGGCCTGGCGTACGCCAACGGTGCTTGGCATGCGCCGGGTCTTCAGATGCCTGGTCGTTCGCGTCTGGTCATTCATGTGTGTGGTCGTTTGAAGTCATTCGACTCCATTGCCGTGCGCCAGAAGCTATTGGCGTGCGCCAGACCTCGTGTTTCAGTCCTTCTTTGCTCCGTGATCTTGCTCTGATCCGTACCTTTGCGCCTTCGCTTAATTGTCCTCCACTTCTCCTCTAAAATAACTCCTAAAAGCACGAAAACACAATAAGAAACAATATACACAACTAAAACATAAAATAACAAAAACTAAGACCAAGACATCTAAGACTCAACTAAAACAACCTAAAATACTAAAAAGAAACTCAAAAGAAGACACAAGTAATGAGTGTTTTAAGCACTCATCACACCCCCACACTTGAATCTTTTCTTGTCCCCAAGCAAAACTCAAATGCGGATATAGATGAAATAAAAACAAACAAACATAAAGGAAAAGACATGGCACAAAGAATTCGTAAACTGACTCCCCTCAAAAATATCAGCTCGAGTCAAAAGACTATCCCTACATAGCTAGTTCATTATCTTCATCACAAAATGAATGAATAGTTAGACTCCTCTAACACTTAGTTGTTTAAACTAATATTAACACTATGTAAAAGACACTAGAACGTTAATCTCTCTATGATAAGAAATTTATCTCACTTATTATATAAGTAGGCAACTCCCTATCACTCGCATACTTAGTCAGTACATTTCTAAGCATCCTACATCCTACTCAGCGATGTATAAAGTCGTATGGTTGTTAATGATCATGGGGTCTTTATATCGGGTTATAATTGGGCTTAGATAAAGGTGAGGTATAAATTTGGGTAGTGGCTAAACCACCCAATCCGAGGACATTACAAAAGTAACTAGTCACTCGTCTAATCTAGATACCCTCACTTAAAATAATCAAGCTCTCACCACTTTCCCAATTTCCTTTTGACTTTGAAGCTCGAGTTTATGCCAAGAATTCATGCTTTATTCTACAACTTTCTTTTTTGCACTTTTTCTTTGTTTTTCTCTTTTTTTTCTTTTGTTTTCTTTTTTTTTTACTAATACAATATTTACAACACATTTTTTTCTTTTGTTTTTAACATAAACATAAAATAACTAAGCAAGTTCTAGGCATAAACTCAGCTTCAACACTTGGCCATTTGATTTTTCCATAATTTCAATAACTTAAACCATTTCTATTAAGCTACCAACTAAACCCATACAACTCATCCTATATCCTCAGATATGATGGTCAAAGGTATGGAAGAACAGTAATTTAAGCTGGAAGTTGGTTACCTAGTCTATTATCAAGAAAAGGCTAGGCTCAAATTGGTTTAACGATTGGAAATCATTAGGATTTTGTCTCTAAAGCTCTAGGCTCAAATGTCAAAGAAATGCCCCCGTCGTCCACTAACTTCCGCACAACTAAGATTACGACAAGTAATAGTAGGATACCCTAATCAACTGACTTAGTATGCACCTCATGAAAAGAATTGGAGACGGATGTCTTCTCCTTCGGCTCAAAGTTTCTCACAAGGTTCGCACATTATCATTCTAGTCTAGTCTAAATAGCGAAACCACTAGTCTAAATAACTGAGAGTGAGGTTTCTACATATTCCTAAGCTTTGTGCTCGAGTTAAATTCCTAACTTATAAGGTGATAAATCTTCTAACACAAGTTGAAAATTTTTGAATAATTCATGCCAAGTCTAAACCTAAACAAGACAACCTAAAATCTTAAACAAATTAAACAACCTAGACAAAAGGAAGATTCCTAGAAGGAACCCTCCCCCACACTTGAATGACACATTTTTCTCAAAGTGTCTAAGATACTAATAAACACCTAATTACAAAAAGAAAACAAATTTTGAGACAATTTTATCTCGATGATTTAGTACGTTAAGAAGCAGCAAGGAGATCGAACCCTACAGAGCTCAAATCGGAATACTTCCGTACCGGATCACCAAAGATACGAATAAACTTATCTCAATACACACAAAATAAAAATAAGCAAACAAACACCAAAGTAAATAGATAAATGCAATATCATACAAAGTCACACCTATAAACTAAAGAACAAAATCGAATGACATAACATGTATAGAAGAATAGAAAACATACAAATAAAAGTAAAAAAGAAATAGAAGAAAGGAAAAGGAACTCCCTGTCACTTGTTCGGTAATTGTCTCGGCTCACTTATTCGGTAATGGTCTCGGCTAGATCCTGCATCATTCACCATCATAAAAGTTGTTATGGGCATTTGATAACATGTGCCAGAGGTCGGGAAGGCTTGGGCTTGTGACTTATGGTTGAAAATTTCGGATGTGGGTGAGTTATGGCAAAAATCAGCGGATGTCCGAATTTATAGATTCGGATTCTGCCCTACCTGGCTACGCCAGCCATACCTGGCGTGTGCCAGATTTTTGTGTTTGGCAGGTGGCGCATGCTTGGCTCCAGTGGCGTGCGCCAGGTCTTCAGCATTGGCAAAATAGGTGTACACCAACTTTACTAAAACACACAAAATTAACAATAATAATACAAACAAATTAACACACTTTATAATACAATCTACGCTAATTTTTTTTTTGGCTTTTATTTACGCTGCGTTCCTAGAAAGCTTGAAAACCAGACGCCCCATTCTGATGGGTCACAGATGCAACTTTGACTTTAGCAATTCACATAACTCTCAAATAGCATACCATGTAGAACTACCTTTCCTTGCAACCTTTTTGGCGTTAAGCCTATTCAAGTCACCAAGTAGTACCACGGTATGCTCATCTTGTGATCTTGTGGTATTTTTGCTATAGTCACCTTTGTGTCCTAACTTCCTACTCCTAGGTACTCAACAATGTAACTTGTTGAGCACAACAATCATATAGGAGTAACTTTTTATCCCCCATCAATCGTGAAAATACAGATATGTGCCAATCAACTAAAGAGTCAATAGCACTCGTGTTTATCGTGATATTGAGAGGTGTTTTATTCTCACCCAAAACTAACCAGTCCCAACCAAGGTTGGGTGGTTGTAAAATATTATAGCAGGGTCTTTTTCTACTTAACAAATCCAAAATTAAAGGTTTAGCAAACCTTCTTGGATCTTGAAGTTGAGGGTGAATACTATGGCGGATAACACTAGACTCTTCCGTAGACATGGCTTCTTCTTTTTGCTCCAAATCTTCAATATTTGCCAAATCCTTGGTTGAGCTACAATGATGCAAAAAGCAATTAGCACTAGTCATAGGTTTGTCAACCTCCATTTTTCTGCTCTTTAAAAACTCTATCTCTTCTTTTTCTTCCTTCTTATCCTCATTCTTTTCATCCTCTCATGGAAGTGCATTGGTATAAATAAGTGGTCTCATTAGGGTCTCTTGGTATCAGTCCTCTGTTTCAAAATCCCAAAGACGACCCTTATTTTGAACATTGTATAGATCTCCAATGAATGACATTGGATTGATGTATGATGGTGGAGGAACATATGATTGTTCCTCCACTCTCAAGTCCATTTGCTCATTGTCATCCTCCATTTGCACTTCAATGTCTTCCTCTAAATGATGGACTAACTCAGATGGTTGAATAGAGAAGGCATTTTTTGCATATGCATTGGAGCAAATTTCATCTGAGTGAGCTTGCAATCTCTTAAAGGTTTGAGTTAATGCAGACTGATGCGTGTGAGAACATACATTCATTTAGTCTTAGTTTGTTAAGTTTTCGTCATGTTTTAGGAAATGTTAAGTCGAGTCTTGTCTTCATTTTGTTTCATTTTGTTTATTTGGTCAAGGAGAAGATTGTCTATTGTTTTTGTGTGTTTTGTAGGTGTTTAGGAGCATTGAGGAGTCGAAGCAAAGATCGGTGGTCATAAGCAACGAGTTGAGCAAAGATCAGAGGTTTAAAGGCAAAGACATGAGAAGGGGCAGCCTTGGACCCTAATGTATGCTGGCTTCCCAGCGTACGCTGGCCTTGTTCGAACCAGGAGAGGAGAAAGAGCAAAAAGGGCAGTAGCTGACCCGAAGCCAGCGTACGCTGGCCTACGGCAGGGGACATAAACAATTGCCTCACCAAACTTCCCATTCAGCTTTATCTAAAGCTAAGGTGGCAAGCACTCACGGGAGAGGACAAAAGGGGGAGTAGGAAGGCAGAGAAAGGGCTTGGAGAGGGGAAGAACATGCATTTTTTAGATTAGCAATCTCCAAGTTCTAGATTTTATTTATTAGATTTATTTTGTTTCATACGCTTATCTCAAGTTGATATTGTTTGTGAATCTAGGCCTGACAAACTTAGATTCATAGCGATATTGAGCTTGTAGTTTAGAAGTATCATTAAAAGATTGTAATTGACAACCTTGAGATTTTGCGATATTATTAGTAGTAGTAGTAGTGTTAGATCATCAACCTAACGATCCATTCGCTTAGCTTAAGATTTAGGAGCGCATAAACTGGTACTTGACGAACAATTTTCAATCACTTTTCCCTGTGGAGATGATCCTACTTATCAGGATATTACTTGTGTGATCGTGTAATTCTTGCACGTATAATTGATCCTAGTTTGGACAGCATCACAGACAACTCCTCAAAATTTTTAAGCACTACTTCAACATTTTCCATCATCTTCTCCATCCTTGTTTCTAACGAGTCCACTCTATCATTAAGGGGATCAGACCTAAAGGGTTGTACTTCTTCTTTGCAACTTGAGGAATAAGGATTTCCACTCCATGTTGGATCACTAATGGTGTCATGTTACCCCTTGCTGTTAAGCACAAAATTTTCATGATCTGAGGAGGCTCTATGGGTTGTGTCAAACCAATATTCTTCACATTGATTTTTGTTATGTCCTAACCACCCGCACCACTCACAAGTCCAAACTTAAGTTTGGTTGAGATTGCGTTCTCTTCGTTTTGCTTCCACCCATCTACTTGTATCCTCAACTTCATCTTCTAAAAACGAACTCCCTATTCCTTGGTACCAATGGTAACCAAAGGAATCCATCTCCACAACCACTACAAAAACTAAAACTAATAAAGACGAAAAATAAAAATGTCCTAATCTCAATTTGCTAACCTACTCAAATGTCCTTTGCCTAGTTCCCCGGTAATAGTGCCAATTGACGAGGGTGATTTTTGTGCCAACAAACAAACACCCATTGCAATGATAGTGAAGTAGAGTGTCGAACCACGAGGAACTAGTTTAGACTACCTTTTTGGTTAGCTAGCTAGTTTAGGACAAAATGAATGAGAAAGATCTACCTAAATCTAAATCTACGAATGATTGATCACTTTCAGATTTGTGTAATTTGTGGCATGTTGAGCTCAGCCTGGCATGCGCCAGCTATGCTTGGCATACGCCAAGTCTCTCGGATCGGCTTGATTGGCGTGCGCCAATGGTGTTGGCGTACGCCAACTCTCTTGTTTTTGGACTATTGGCGTATGCCAATGAGGGCTGGCGTGCGCCAATTATGCAGCAGAAGCAAAACAGTTTACTGGTTTAACTAACTAAACTGAGATTTAGCAACTTAAAACACAAAAGTGAGTAAGGTACACTTAAAATCAATGTAACCATTTGATTGAGGGGGTTTATTACGTATGTGATATGGTCCGACTGTTTGGAAGGCGACCAATCTACACTTTCATGCCAGATTGGTCTAAATCGATACTTAACTAAGCTTAGAATGGCAAGATGTTCTTACGACCCCAAAAGCCAACTAAACTCACCCAAGCACCAACTATGCATATCACTCAGTGGACAATCAATTACCAAGGAAGATCTCTCTCTCACAAGGTAACTAATCATCTAGTTAATTCGTCCGTTAATCCTATCTCCTCTCGGTCTCAAGAATTAACTAAGTTCATCATCTAGGTGGCCAGTCCAGATTAAGCTTTAAGCTAGGTGTATCACAAAGATTTTATCACAGCCAATTAATCCTAAACCATTGTCAGAGGCTAGAACTAATAGTGATCATAATCTAAGTGATTCCATGATTAAGCATTAAGCTCATTAACTAGAACACAATCCTTAGCAAGTTTAAACCTCTAAACCGTGGCTACATCTATGGTTTCAAGGCACCAAACTCACAAACACAATTACTCACACATATTTACAAAGAACAACATACATAAACAAGAACATACTTAAGCATAAACATGAACAAAAGGAAAGAGTTAAGGAGAAGGAAGCTTAATGATGTTCTTGAAGCTTTTCTTCCTCCTCCATCACGTTCCTCCTTCTTGGCAGAGAGTTTCTTACAATTTCGTGGTCTCTCCTGCCTCTACTCTCTGCCTACTAGTCTAATGTAATACACTTACACACAAATGCACACATTATTACATAAGTCCAAAGTCAAAAGTAAATTAAATGCTTTTTAATCTAAATATCCTAACAACTCACAAAAGTTGTCCCCCTTACATGTTTCTTATCATCTTCTAAGGCCAAAACTCGAATATCATGGCCCCCTCCAATATTTGCCATTGAAATGAGCAAGTGGGTTGGCCTAATTCTGTCTCTATCCGAGGTTGGCGTATGCCAATTTCACCTGGCATACGCTAGGTCTTTGGTTTTGCTTCATTGGCATGCGCTAGAAGCCATTGGCATGCGCCATTCTTGCGTTTTAGACCTTTTAGACTCCGAATTTGAAGATACCTATTAGAGACAAAGTTGTAGCCCTGGATGTGTTTTTTCCAACGCCACCTCACTCGTTGCATTTGGACATAGGATGCAAAAGTTATCATCATTTGAGTTGTAAGAGGTCTGGCCTGGCATACGCCAACGGTGCTTGGCATGCGCTGGGTCTTCAGATGCCTGGTCATTCACGTCTGGTCATTCATGTGTGTGGTCGTTCGAAGTTGTTCGACTCCATTGCCATGTGCCAGAAGCTATTGGCGTGTGCCATACCTCGTGTTTCAGTCCTTCTTTGCTCCGTGATCTTGCTCTGATCCGTACCTTTGCGCCTTCGCTTGATCGTCCTCCACTTCTCCTTTAAAATAGCTCTTAAAAGCATAAAAATACAATAAGAAACAATATACACAACTAAAACATAAAATAACAAAAACTAAGACCAAGACATCTAAGACTCAACTTAAACAACCTAAAATACCAAAAATAAACTCAAAAGAAGACACAAGTAATGAGTGTTTTAAGCACTCATCACTACCACCAAATAAGGATCAGGCCCGGGGATGAATGGAAGACCACGTTTAAGACGCGAGATGGACTGTTTGAGTGGCTTGTAATGCCATTCGATCTCACAAATGCACCAAGCACATTTATGAGATTGATGCACCAGGTGTTGAAGAAGTTTTTGGACAAGTTTGTGGTTGTGTACTTCGATGACATTTTGGTGTACAGCCAGTCCGAACAAGAACCTGAGAAGCATTTGAGGGAGGTATTCAATGCGTTACGAGAAAAGGAGCTAAGTGCCAATCTGAAGAAGTGCATATTTTGGCAGAAGAAACTTCTCTTTCTTGGGTTCATAATTAGAGAAGATGGGATCCAAGTGGATCAAAATAAGGTGGAGGTGATTCAGAATTAGCCAAGGCCAAAGAACGTGTCTCAGGTCCAGAGCTTCCTTGAACTAGCTGCCTTCTATAGGCGATTCATTAAAGGGTTCAGTGAGATCGCCTCTCACTTGACCGCATTAACCAAGAAAGGAGCTGCCTTCGATTGGAGCAAAGAAGTGGATGCCTCTTTTAATGAGCTGAAGGAGAAGTTGAGCTCAACCACGGTGCTTGCCTTACCTGACTTTGACAAGGTGTTTGAGGTCCATGTGGATGCTTCGGGAGTTGGCATTGGGGCAGTTTTGTCTCAATAAAAATGCCCCATTGCTTACTTCAGTAAGAAGTTAAGTGAGTTTCGCCAGACTTGGACAACATATGAGAAGGAATTCTACACCCTATTCCATGCTTTAAAGATATGGGAGTACTATCTGATTGGGAAAGAGTTCGTTCTCTATTCGGATCATCGAGCCTTGAAGTATTTACATGATCAGTCCAAGTTCACAAGCCAAATGTATGCAAAGTGGACCACATACCTTCAAAAGTTTCCCTTCAAAATCATGCACAAGAGTGGAGCTCAGAACGTAGTCGCGGATGCTCTTAGTAGGAGAGTTGCACTCCTAACAGAATGGCGAGGTCGTGTGACTTCATTTGATGAACTCTGAGACTTCTATGAAGATGATGAAGATTTTGGAGTCATTTAGAGCAAGTGCAAAGGTGGAAAGGCAGATGGAGAGTTCCACGTGCACAATGGCTTTCTATGAGAGGTAACCAACTATGCATTCCTCGTACTTCTCTTTGTGAGTACTTGATTTGGGAATTGCATGGTTGTGGACTCTCGGTATATTTAGGACGTGACAAGACCCTAGCCTCACTTGATGATCAATTTTATTGGCCGAATATGAAGAAAGACGTGGCTAGAATGGTGAAGCACTGTCGTGTTTGCCAAGAGACCAAGGGTTGAGTGAACAACATGGGGTTGTATATGCCTTTGCCTGTCCCGCAAGAAATTTGGGAAGACCTCAGCATGGACTTCATTTTAGGGTTGCCATGAACTCCCCGTGGTGTAGACTCTATTTTTGTTGTTATTGACAGGTTGAGCAAGATGGCACACTTGATTCCTTGCAAGAAGACCACGGATGCTCGAGGCATAGCTCGTTTGTTTTTCAAGGAAGTGGTGAAGCTGCATGGTGTACCAAAGAGCATCACCTCGGATCATGATGTGAAGTTTTTGGCCACCTTTTGGAAGACATTGTGGACGCTCTTTGATGCAACACTCAAGTATAGTTCAATTATGCATCCACAAACCGACAAGCAAACTGAAGCCACGAACCGCACACTTCGAGGCTTGCTTCGTAGCCTTTGCCATGACATGAAGAGGCAATGGGATCTTGCATTGCCAATCGCGGAGTTTGCCTACAATGGCATGGTGCACAGGTCCACGGGTCACTCTCCTTTCTCTTTGGTCAATACCAAAGTGCCTAACTTGCTTGTTGATGTAGCTGATCTTCCAAGGTCAAGAAAAGCTAACACTTCAGCTGTGGAGTTTGTCGAGCACGCAAAAGATGTACTTGATACCGTGAGGAGTAGATTGGCTTCAACTTATGCCAAGGAGAAGGAAAGAGTGGATGCACACAAGAGGGTGCAAATTTTCCAACCAGGCAAGCAAGTGATGGTGCACTTCAGAAAAGAACGAATGCCAGCCAACATGGGAGGAAAGTTGCAACCCAAGAAGTTTGGCCCTTTCAAGATCTTAAGGTGGATCAGTGACAACGCCTACAAAGTCAAACTTCCCGAAGAGTATGGAGTGTCTAACACGTTCAACGTGTCCGACCTTACTCCGTATTTTGACGCCTTCCCCTTGCCATCCAAGCTTGCTACTCAAACGAGCAAAATTCCAGGGAAGGGAGGATGACGTAGGAACGTCTTGCCATGGCCACTCCGTGCTTGCCTTGAAGATCATTTAAGCTCGTGTTGCCTAATTGGGAAGTTGCCTATCTTGGAAGGTTGCCTATTCAGGCAAGGGTGATCACGTGTGGACTTGCGTTGCATTGCATGGAGTGCATGGACCGTGGCTTGCATTTATTTCGTTTGCTCTTATTTCCGTGTTTAATAAATTGTAATAGGCAGACTCTCTGATTTCCGAACGTTTAGGAAACTCATAAGGCAAGAAATTATGTGCCATGATGAGGGAGGTTAAAGTTGGACGAAGGCCGAGTTAATGTAGCCTAAATCCATGCCTTCCTTAAATTGTATCGAGCTCAGAATAATCAGTCAGAATTGAGAATTGCCAAAATGAGACCGAGTGTCCAAAATACGGTGCGACCATGAAGGGTGCGTCCCTTGTGAGTGTGAGTGCGAACTTGCCCTAGCTGGCCGTCCTAAACTTTAGGACCCCTCGTGATTGAACGACGGCAGTTGTCGGGATACACGAGTTCTATCTAAGTTACGTGCAATCTGAGAGTTTTAAGTTGATCATTCGAACCAAATTTACACCAAAAGATTACTGTGATCAACGTTGTGAGTGTGAGAGCTGAGTGAATTCGATATAGCTTGATTAACACGCCTCTAAGCTGGCCAAAATATTAGGGACCACTTAATCGATATCCAAGTATAAGTTGGCTTAGACCCAACCTTTCCTAATAAAGAAACAAAATAAATAGCGTTACATATCCATTTTTACATTAAATCCTTGATTTGATTTCTGGAAAAAATATTTATCTAAACAATATATCCGGACCAACTAGTTCTTCTAATTTATATTTTATTCGAGTGAGAATTCAAAATGCATATCGTTAAAAAAATAAATATTCCAAATAATAGGTATTTCACCAGTACTTACATGTCCGCAAAATTTGATTCATAAACTTTAATCAAATATTTTAAAATGCATCAGAAAAGTTAGTTGATTCGATTATTTTATGTCATATTAATTTTTTTAGTTTGATGCTAAATGTTATAAACAAAAAGTGAATCAATATTTTTTAAAGTATGATCTTAATCGAATTCTTATTAACTATTCGAAGAAATGTCTGGAATAATGTTGACTTTTTTGTTAATCTATGGTTTTTTTTACACACAAAAAAATATCATTTTTGGCAAGAATTATGAAAAAGCGGACGGGCGAAAGTGTTTTGCCGATCAAGCGTTCATTCGATAAGCGCTATCACTTTTGAGATCCAAAAGTGGTGTCGTACACCCTTTTCAACTTTAGCGTGATGCAATTCTTATGCTTGTGTGTATATTTATTAGGGAAAAGTACACATAAGTACTTTGTGGTTTATCTATTTCCAAAAAAAGATCATGTAGTTTTTTTCTTCCAAATTTAGTACCTGTGGTTTCATTTTGGGGACAACTTTAGTCCTGGATAGCATTTTAGGATGACCGGCCACCTGTCCTTACCACATCATCGCCACGTCGCCGACACATCATGGTCTTTTTTTGGAAACAAGTAAACCACAGGGTACTTATGTATACTTTTCCCTATTTATTATGCCAAATTATGATCGATCAGTTTTCTTGCGTCAATTTTTAAAGGTTGTGTTGGACTCCGGGCCCGGATTACATTCATCGTGCGAATTTGGGCTCGGGGCATATGGGCTTGGATATTGGATCGGTTAGTGGACTGGCATTATTCGTGTGGATAGGCGCTGACGTCAGCGAACGGATAAGCACTATCCTAATAGATAAGCATTAAAAGTAAGCATGTAGCTGAGCAGCTGCTTACGTAGCTGCTGACTCAGCTGCTAGGTTCAGGCTTGCAATGCGTTGAACTACATGATGAACCATGTGGCACTACGTGTCAGCTACTTGTCAGCTGCTTGCTTTCCCTATAAATAGGGCCCTTAGCCATCATTTGAGTGTGCTGCCACGAGCTAGTCTGAATCGTTTTCGGCTGGGCCCTACCCTCGGGCAGGCCTAGCTCGACAGATTATTGTCGGGCCCTGCCCTAGGGCGGGCCCAGCGCAACAGTTTTTGTGTAGACCAAGCTCGACAGTTTTAGGTGGGTCAAGCTCGATGGTTTTGGGCAAGCCAAGCTCGATGGTTTCGGGCAGGCTAAGCTCGATGATGCTTTCTAACTTGGATTCAAAATACGTGCAAGAGTACACGATCGCAACAAGTAATACAGTGATAAGAAAGATTGTCTCCACCGAAAAAAGTAGAATTTATCATTAAGTACCGGATTATGAATTCTTAAATCTTAAGCTAAGTGAATCAATTAATGGCTGTTGAGAATGCTAAACTACGGGTTTTAATATTGTAAGAACCTAAGGTTGTCAATCTCAAGTTGTTAACAATATCAAATAACAAAGGCAAGATATGATCCAAATTAAACTGTCACTTTTGATCTAGAATCAATCATGAAAAAATGGATGTGCTTAAAATCAAGTTGTCACTTCTTAACTTATAAACACATACACATATTCACTTAAAGTAAAGATAGAGAAATCTGAATGTAACAATGAATTCTATGCCAAATGAAACAAAGGTACCTTGTCGATTAATGATGGAGAATGTTGAATACAACCTTTGTTCTTCAAGAACACATAAAAATGAATCTAAACTAAAGATTGAAGTCTACAACTTTGATTTTGCCTATTCTACTCCTTGGACTCCAATGCCATCTCCCTTGGTTGCCTCCTCCATTTATAGCCACTCTATCATGCTTGCCAGAGAGGACTGAGCTGTCCATGATCAATAAAATCAGCTGCAAGTTGAAGGATTTGAGGTTGCAAGTTGATAACTTTCGATTTACAGCTTTTTTTGACTTCTGCAGCAAGTGTAGCGATCGCTATAATAGTGATTTTTGGGACTGTAGTGATCGCTTTAAAATGTAGCGATCGCTACAGATGGTTTTTTTAGCTTTTTCTCCCTTTCTCGAATGACTGGTCGCCTGCTCCAACTCCTACAAAAACATAAATAACTTTGACAAAGATCTGTTTTCTCGACTAAACACGAAAACACAAGACACAAAGACTAAACATAACTAATTCGACACAAAATATGAACAAATGACATGCTAAATATGTCCGAAAAGATGCACCTTTACACATACATCACACCCCCACACTTACTTCTTTGCTTGTCCTCAAGCAAAGGGCATCAGAAGATCTGCAAAGTTCAAACCATTGTTAAACAACTTACCTCAAGATCATGCAAGCCTCGCACCTAAGTCTCATGAGTACATATTGTATAGTCAACTCACTCTCAGCTTTTTAGCCTTGTCTTATTATCATAAATTCCAAACTAAGGAGCTAACCACTCAGAGGATATGATCAATTTAAGCTCACTCATACATAGTAGGTGTCGATCCTATCACTCGCATATGTGCCCAAGATTTAAGAATGTTAGAAATCATACTTAAACATAGTCAAACAAGTCAAATCATGCCATAGGAGGGACTTTACTGGGTTGTAACAGGGCTTAAGGTAAAGATGAGGAAATATGTATGGGAAGTAGCTAAACCACCCAATCCGAGGAGCTATACAAAAATGTTCTAACTCTCATCTATTCTAAGTATCTCACCCTATATCTAAGTACTCATCCCGATGTAGCCCAAATCTAAAGACCCAATTTCTGACTTGCCTTATTTTCCGCCTTGTGTTTTTTCTTGATTTTTATGCTCACTTCTTCTTTTTCTTTTCACCTGCCTTTTGATTTTTTTTTCTTTTCTTGCTTTTCCATCTTTCCGTTTTTTCACTTTTCTTTTCATTTTCCAATTTCTCATTTTCTTTCCATTCCAAGCACAAGGTGTTTCTTTTCCTTTTTGCAAGTCAAATTTATACATTTTGTTTTGGCCTTGATCTACCCATGAACCCAATCAATTATCCCTCCCAACTATACTACTATATATTTCCTTACAATATTTTCCTCAAAAAATATGATCCTAAAGCATCCTCGGACAGATAGTCAAGGTAGGGAAATGGTCAAATAAGGCTCGTAACTTGGCTTACATATAGTATTTCAATGAATTAGGCTTTAAGCTCAACTGGGTTAGCAAGGGATTTTGTAAGGATTTTGGCTTTAAGGTTCGTAGGTTCATATCAAAGAAGCCCTCGACACAATCTTTCTTATCAACCAATGCATGAGTAATCTTCTAACACTCTCATTACTTGGAACGAGTATGCACCTCATGAACAAATAAGATGGTTATCCTTCCTTCGACTCAAGTTCTAACAAGATTCTTTATGTCAACTCCTTAGCTAGCCTAGGTGATTCAACGACTAGCCTAAACGACCAAGAGTAAAACTGCCATAAGATCCTACACAATTCTCTCAAGTGCGATTCTCACATGACTCAGGGTTTGCCAAGTAACAAAAAGTTTAAAATTTAGCGGTTTTTTTCTTCATCATTTGCATAAGACTCTAACCACTTTAATCAAAAAGACACGTCACACACATAACTGACTTGATCACATGCAAATAACAAAAAGACGTTCATGAAACAAAGACACAGCAAGATCAACACAAGGCACAACAAGATCCACACAAGGCACAGCAAGATCCATACAGAAAATGCAAAAGACATAATGTACTACACCCCCACACTTATTGGACACATTGTCCTCAATGTGTGAAAGGTATAGATATGTAAACACAAAGACTCAACATGAAAACAAAATAAAACAAAAGAGGGAAAAGAAACGACCAGATCACTAGTGATGAAGAGATGGAAGTGGAAGACCGGTGAGGTGAGAGCGAAGCCAGGCTCAATTTGTAGCGTTGTCCTCGTGCATAGCAATCAGTTAGGCACAAATATCCTCATATTGTGAGGCCTGAGTAGTCACGAGCTGCTGGACCTAAATCTCGAGCTCAGTGAAATAGTTAGTGAGATCTTATAGCTCGAGTTGCTGTGGCAGAGGCGGTACTTCACTATCATCTCTCAATTTCTTCTTGACAGCCTCATGCTCACGCCACTCGGTGAGCTGGTACACATATTCACCATTATGCTCGACCTGTACGGCTAATCCTCACTGGACTAAACATCCGCCATCAAGTAGGAGACCTGAGCAGGGAGGCTGCTCCTCGAACATACCTGGACAAAAGTTCCTAGCAAAGATCGTAATAAGATGTCCCAGGTAAAAATGAGCAGGGTACTTGGTTTTTAGGTACCGCCACATCACATCTACAACCAAATCAAATGTACTAAATGGGCGGTTATTACGCATACAAGCAAAAGCATATAACTAACCATGTGTCATGCGACTAACCTCATCAGTACCAAACCATGCAGGACACATAAATTAATGCAGCACACTGATATGCGGCTCCTTAAGGAGCACAGAGGGGGACTAGGACTTGAATGGCAAAAATCCAGTGAGGTCACACCATTCAATATCCATGGACAAAGTGGCATCCTCTATCACAAAATCAATAAACCCCAAGCCTTGTCTGGTGTGAAAAAGATGTCAGAACAAATAATCCATAACAGTAAACAGCTTACCAAACACATGTGCGCTAAAAGAGTGACGATCATGCAGAATAGTGAGAGTGCAATAAAATTCCAAATTAACATCATCACGCAGGGGCACAGAGTTATTCGTAAAATATCGCCATTCTAGGACATCTAGACTAGCACACAATGGAACAACAAACCCTAACGACTCCATATCATCCCAATCTATCTTATATTGCTGAAACGAAGGAAGAGAGGAGTAGCGAGAATACCTGGCCCCTTCCTCCTCGTTAAAGATGGGGAAAGGGGCACCATACCATTCTAGAATGTTGTCTCCAGAAGGAGGTGGTACGCGGGGCAGATTTCAGGTCCATTTTAGTGCTAGGGCAGAGGAGGATGAACCGAGTGTTCTCGTGGGTTGCTTCAGAGGGATCTTGGAGTAGCTAAAAGGTGAGGTATTGGTTGGGGTGGTCGAGTGCGGTGGAGGGGCACGGCCGGAGGCGGGAGATATCGTGAATGGTAGTGGAGAGAGGTGATGTCAGGGCTGGAGTTCGATTTCTAGGGTTTGATATATGAATTGGGGGTGAAAGGGTCGGGTATTATCAGCTAGAATCATTTGTGTAGCGCCCACTACAAGCTATAATGATCGTTAGAGGTTGAGTTTCATAGGTGTAGCGATTGCTATATCCTGTAGCGATCGCTATGGTCTAAATTTTTGGGGCTGTAGCGATCGCTATGGAATGTAGCGATCACTACACTTTATTTTTCATCATTCTTCATTCAAAATTGCCCATTCCGCCTCATCCTACAAATCAAGAAACAAAAACAACAAATTTTTCTTCGAGGGTGAAAATTTAAACATTTCCCTATAAACCCACAAACTCGGGAAAACTCGGACGAGTGACATGAAATAAGAGAAAAAATAAGAGAGATTGGAGGTAGTTCTAAGTTAATGTCATTAGCTTGACGATGGTAGAGTCTTACTGAGATGGCTCTGCAAAGTCCGTGCGAGACTCGTTTGCATCAAAATGGTCACCTAGATAGACCTTCAAGTGTTGTCCGTTTACCTTAAATTCTTCATTTATATCCAAATTTTGAATCTGGATTACTCCGTGAGGTGAGAAGGAAACTACAGTGTATGGTGCGGTCCACCTAGATTGGAGCTTTCCTAGAAAGTGTTTTAGATGTGAGTTGTAAAATAATACTTGTTGACCTACCAAAAATTCACGACGAAGGATCTTCTTGTCATGCAATTTCTTTGTCCATTCCTTATAAAGTTGAGCATTTTCATAGGCTCCCAAGCAAAATTCATCCATCGCTTCCAGTTGTAACATCCATTTTTCACCAGCCTTCTCGAGATCCAGATTGATCTGACGTAAGGCCCAATATGCCTAATGTTTTAACTCGACTGGAAGGTGACATGCTTTCCTGTAGATAAGCTGGTATGGTGACATGCCAATCAGTGTCTTATACGCAGTCCGGTATGCCCAAAGTGCATCATCTAATTTACCAGACCAATCTTTTCGTGAAGGATTCACTGTAACCTCCAGAATTCATTTAATCTCATGATTTGACACCTCAACTTGTCCACTGGTCTAGGGGTGATATGATGTTGCAATTTTGTGTGTGACCCCATACTTTGCCAATGCATTAGCGAGCAAGTTATTGCGGAAATATTTTCCACCATCGCTGATCATAACTCTAGGTATACCAAACCGACTAAAGATGTTCTTTTACAAGAACTTAGTCACCACTTTGCATCATTGGTCGGTAATGCTATAGCTTCAATCCACTTGGATACATAGTCAATTGCAAGAAGAATATAAAGATTTTGGTCAGATGAAACAAACGAACCCATAAAGTCGATACTCTATACATTGAAGATCTCAACTTCCATGATGCCCGTCTGAGGCATCTCATGACAACGGGAAATGTTCCCTGTTCTCTAACATTGATCACATCGTGTCACAAACTCTGCAGCATCCTTGAAGAGTGTCGGCCAATAGAATCCACTTTGAAGCACCTTAGTAGCGATGCGTTCACCTGCAAAATGACCTCCATAGGGAGAAGTGTGACAATGGTGAAGAATAAGCTCTTGCTCCTCTTGTGGCACACATCTCCTTAGCGATTGATCCTTCCCTATCTTGAACAAATATGGTTCGTCCTATACGTAGCACCTAACATCTCACAAAAATCTCTTCTTCTTATGAGAAGGAAGGTTAGGAGGCAAGATGTTGCTCATAAGATAATTGACATAATCAGCATACCATGGGATAGAAATAACATCTAATGCATACAATTGTTCATTGGGAAAAGATTCATTTATAGGAGAAACCACCGGGTTGTCAAGACAGGAAAGGTGATCCGCCACTAGGTTATCTACACCTTTTCTATCACGGATGTCGATGTTGAACTCTTGAAGGACGAGAATCCATCTGATGAGCCTTGGTTTTGCATCCTTCTTGTTGAAGAGGTAACGGATGGTAGCGTGATCCGTGTAAATCGTCACCTTACTTCCAAGCAAGTAAGCTCGAAACTTGTCAAGTGCAAAAATCACAGCGAGCAATTCCTTTTCCGTTGTTGCGTAATTGATCTGAGCATTGTCTAATGTGCAACTTGCATAATAAATGGCATGAAATCCTGTAATCTTCTTCTGACCAAGGATAGCTCCAATGGCAAAATTGCTTGCATCACATATGATCTCGAATGGAAGATCCCAATCTGGCGATATGATCACTGAAGCAGACACGAGTGCTTTCTTTAGTGTTGTGAAAGCCTCCTAGCATGCTTTATTGAAAACAAATGGCACATCCTTCTCAAGCAACCTACAGAGGGGCTTGGTGATCTTTGAGAAATCCTTGATGAATCTTCGATAGAAACCAGCATAGCCCAGAAAGCTTCGTATTCCCTTGATGGTCAGTGGAGGTGGTAACTTATCAATGACTTCCAGCTTGGCCTTATCAACTTCCAACCCCTTGCTCAAGACTTTATGGCTAAGCACCACACCCTCTGTCACCATGAAGGGACACTTTTCCTAATTAAGAAATAGGTGCGACTCTTTGCAATGTCTGAGTACTTTTCCCAAATGTGACAAGCACGCTTCATAAGAATCTCTAAACACTGAGAAGTCGTCCATGAAGATCTCAATCTGTCTCTCTACCATGTCTGAGAAAATGGCCATCATACATCGCTGAAAAGTAGCAGGTGTGTTACACAATCCAAATGGCATTCCATGAAAAGCAAACGTACTATAGGGACAGGTGAAGGTGGTCTTCTTCTGATCTTCTGGTGCAATGGCGATCTGAAGATACTCTAAATAGCTATCTAGGAAGCAATAGAAAGCGTGACCTGCCAATCGATCCAACATCTGGTCAATAAATGGTAGTGGAAAATGGTCCTTCCGAGTTGCCTTGTTTAGCTTCCAGAAGTCGATACAGACTCTATGGCCTACCACCATCCTTGTCGGGATAAGCTTGTTATCGGCATTGGATACCACCGTGATACCTCCCTTTTTTGGGATACATTGAGTCGGACTCACCCACTTGGAATCTGAGATAGGATATTTGATTCTAGCATTGAGCCATTTGATGACTTCTTTCCTGACCACCTCCTTTAGCTTCGGGTTAAGTCTTCGTTGAGCTTCCACAGTTGGGCTAAAGTCGTCTTCCAAAATAATCTTGTGTTGACATAACAAAGGACTGATCCCCTTAATGTCACCAAGTGTCCATCCAATGGCCTCCTTATGCGTGCCTATCACCTTGAGTAGTTAGCTTTCTTAATTCTGATTCAATGAAGTAGAAATAATAACCGGCAGCTTGTGTGCATCATCTAAGTAGGCATACTTAAGATGAGTTGGAAGGGGCTTGAGCTCCAAATCTGGTGGTGCAACAATGGATGACTGCAGCTTAGGCCTTGGTTTATCATCGAGTTTTAGTGATTCTATCGACTGAACCCACGAAACCATTCCTCTAAAATCTTATGTGCTCTCATTATCTTTGTATACATCCTCCTCTACTTGCTCTTCTTCCCTTTCGACTAAAATTTCGTCCACCACATCGATCCAATAATAATCATCTTCCATAGCTGGGTACTTGGCAGCTTCAAAAATATTAAACACAACTTCATCATCGCATACCTTGAAACGAAGCTCGCCTTTCTCCACATCAATGCTTGTCTTCCCAGTGGCTAAGAATGGTCGACCAAGGAGGAGAGGAACATCACGATCTTCTTCTATTTCCATCATAATGAAGTCAACTAGGAAGATTAAGGTGTCAACCTTCACTAGCACATTCTCTACAATCCCCTTTGGTCTTGTTATTGATCGATCGGCGAGCTGGAGAACTATCGATGTGTCCTTTATATCTTCTAATCCAAGCCTTCAGAAAATTGAGAGTGGCATAAGGTTGATACAGGAGCCGAGATCAATAAGTGCTTTCTTGAAGATTTGATCTCTGATAGTGCATGGAATGGTGAAGCTCCTAGGATCCTTCATCTTCTGAGGTAGCTCCTGGCTTAAAACGGCACTACATCCTCTTGTCAATAGAATGACTTCAAAGTAATAAATATTCCTCTTCTTTGAAATGAACTCCTTGATTCATTTCTGGTAAGTGGGCATTTGCTCAAATGCGTTAAGGAGTGGGATGTTGATGTGGAGGTTCTTGAAAAGCTCAAAGAACTTCTGGTAGCTAGGATGTGAAGCTTGCTTGTTCTCTCTTTATGGAAAAAGTGGCGGCATATACTTTCTTTCTGGTTTTGGCTTGGTCACTTCCTCTACAAACTTCTCTTTGTCTATTACGATAGGAGTTAGTTGTAGTTCTTCTTCTTCCTCGCTCACTGGTTTCACCGATGACTTTGCTATTAGTGGTGCTGCATTCTTCTCCAAGTCAAGACCACTTCTGGTGGTAATGGCCTTGCAGTGTTGTTGATTACTTGGTGGAGGTTCGGTATTACTTGGAAGTGATCCCAGCTGTCTTGCGTTTAGTTGCGATGCGAGCTGGCTGATTTGCAATTCCAAATTCTGGATTGTTGCTTCATGACTAAGCACTTGCTTCCGCAACTCGTCCTAACTTCGACCATCTTATGGAGGAGGTGCTCGCGGTTGCCACCTTTGCTAATATGGTGGGAATTATTAAGGCGGATGACCTTGTGCATTTCCTCCTCCAAACGGTGGTCTCAGATGTTGAGGAACCTGTTGACCTGCATTATTCTTCCATGAAAAGTTTGGATGGTTTCTCCAACTAGGGTTATAAGTGTTGGAATATGGATCATTATTCCAGTTGGTATTTCCCACAAAATTGACAGGTTCAGCAATTAAAGAGCAAGAATCCATACTATGTGGTCCGGTGCAAATCTCACAAACTTGAGAAGACGATGACACTTGTGGTGCCATCGAACTTTGGAACATCTGCGTAAGTGCTGCTACTTGTGCCTTTAGAGTAGCAACTTCACTGTTATCTTGCACACTGGCTACTTTTCTCCTCTCGGTTCGATCTCCCCACTCATGTTTGTTGGTGGGCATGGCCTCGATGATTTGAAAGCCACCATCTGGCATTTGATGGTGTGGGCAGTCGCAAAGTAATCCTTTAAAGCGATGCCAAGCTTTGTGGAGAGATTCGCCACCCTGTTGCTTAAAGTGAGAAATTTTATTGTGAAGTTGAGTGGTCTTACCTGGAGGATAATATTTTGCTAGGAACTTGTTGGCAAGCTCCTCCCATGTGCTGAAAGTGCCAGCAGGAAATGAATCTACCCACTCTCTAGCTTTGTCCTTCAGACTATACTTGAATAGTCTAAGTTTAATGGCATCTAGTTAGACACCATTATACTTCACTATCGAGCAATGGTCTTCGAACCTTTGAATATGCTTAGTGGGGTTTCGAAAGGATATCCTCCAAATTGGTCTTATTGAACCACGTTGAGGAGGTTGCTTTTTATCTCAAAGTTGTTTGCTTCCACGGCCGGATAGTCTATGCTTGATCTGAGGTCGACAAGCCTTGGATGTGATTTGTTCCTCATGGCTACGGGTGCGTTGACTACCTATCGTTCGGCCATCTCTCTCATGAGCTGGTTCCTCCTTCAATGAAATGTTTGTTCAATCTCTGGATTGTACTCTTGGAGAGGTTGATTGTCCCGACGGGTATGTGGCATACACTAACTGTACTTTTGCTATGCTCAACACTTAACAAACAAGATCAAGCGTAGAGATAGTCCAGAAGGTGTAACAAAACTTAGTCTCAAAATCAAAAATACTATATCGAATATTAACGATAACAAATTCAGACTTTTCCTCGGCAACGGTGCTAAAAACTTGATGCTTCCTAACTTGGATTCAAAATACGTGCAAGAGTACACGATCGTAACAAGTAATACAGTGATAAGAAAGATCGTCTCCACACGAAAAAGTAGAATTTGTCATTAAGTATCGGATTATGAATTCTTAAATCATAAGCTAAATGAATTAATTAATGGTTGTTGAGAATGCTAAACTACGGGTTTTAATATTGTAAGAACCTAAGGTTGTCAATCTCAAGTTGTTAACAATATCAAATAAGAAAGGCAAGATATGATCCAAATCAAACTGTCACTTTTGATCTAGAATCAATCATGAACAAATGGATGTGCTTAAAATCAAGTTGTCACTTCTTAACTTATAAACACATACACATATTCACTTAAAGTAAAGATAGAGAAATCCGAATGTAATAATGAATTCTATGCCAAATGAAACAAAGGTACCTTGTCGATTAATGATGCAGAATGTTGAATACAACCTTTGTTCTTCAAGAACACATAAAAACGAATTTAAACTAAAGATTGAAGTCTACAACTTTGATTTTGCCTATTCTACTCCTTGTACTCCAATGCCATCTCCCTTGGTTGCCTCCTCCATTTATAGCCACTCTATCATGCTTGCAAGAGAGGATTGAGGTGTCTATTATCATCAAAATTGGCTACAAGTTGAAGGATTTGAGGTTGCAAGTTGATAACTTTTAGTTTACATCTTTTCTTGACTTCTCCACCAAGTGTAGCGATTGCTACAAACCATAGCGATTGCTACAAACCATAACGATCGCTATAATAGTAATTTTCAGGGCTGTAGTGATCGCTATAAAACGTAGCATTTTATAGCGATTGCTACATATGGTTTTTCAACTTTTTCTCTTTTTCTCGAAGTACTGGTCGCCTTTTCCAACTCCTACAAAAACACAAATAACTTTGACAAAGATCCGTTTTCTCGACTAAATACAAAAACACAAGACACAAAGACTAAACATAACTAATTCAACACAAAATATGAACAAATGACATGCTAAATATGTCCAAAAAGATGCACATTTATACGTACATCACTCGACGATTTCGAGCAGGCTAAGCTTGACGTTTACGGGCGGGCCCTGTCCAGATATCCACTCATATAGGAAAATATCAATTTATTACTTGATATTTTCCAAGATATACATTATGGGCCAATCGTGGAAACCAAGTTACAATCCATTTGAATATGATCGTAACTCGGCCAACAACTCACGTTTGTGATCAAGAACAATGGACTTAGAGACCTATGACGTACTCACTTCAACAAGTAAGTATGGTTTAATTAATGTTGTTTAATTAAACGGAATTCGGGCATAATTAATTGATAATTATGGCCCGAACCCCCTATAATTGGTATCAGAGCATGGTTATTACCGTGTTTTGATAATCAAATGATACTTTAAATCGAATAATTTGTTATTGTTGTGATTTAAATATCATTGTTATTGTGATTGTGATTGAATTGAATCTTACAATCTGTTGGTATTTAATAGATATTCGATTTATTACTATTTGTATTAAATTTAAATTTGTCCAACTTGATTGATTAATTCACAAATGTGCGAGATCATAAAGTACCAAATTGTAATTTTCCTATCGACGTGGCTCCTGTTGTTAGGACCTTTGTGTAGTTTTGGGAAAGAACATGGATCAAATTGAAATTTTGCCATTTCATTCAATCCCAAAGAACTCTAATCGGGCAAATTTTCGCCCGAATCTTCTCTTCGTGATTTTGGCTTACTCTGGCCAAACCAAGACTTGTAATAAGTCAGAACATGACCGCCGATGAGTCCTTAACATTTTGATGTCGAGTTCTCATCGGAAGTCACCATCATTTGCCCTCCGTCATAGAGGTCCGATTCGGATTCTGACAGAGGGAGATGTCCTTCGCGAATGATAAGTGTGGCACAACAGTCGATGAAAGTGGTAAGGTCGTGACCGGAAGGTCACAACAAGTCGATCCCTTGTGGTGGCGGGGGACGACTCTCTACCGTCTGGGAGATATTAAAGTGGTGGGTCGGGGTTTTTCAGGTGCGAGAGAGGAGAGAGAAAGTCGGGGAGAGAGAAAACCCCAGTTTTTTTGAGAGGGGCATTTTCGTAATTTTGCGATTTTTCGCAAAACTCTTAACTACCCCGACTGGTTTTTTGTAAATCAGTCACTATAATTTTTAATTGAACTATAAATTGATCCTTAAGGATTAATTTTGTATTCAATTGAGTCCTAAATTTGATTTATTTTGACTTTGAAGTGTCAAATTTAGGAGAAATTTTGTATTTTAATTGGATAAATCAATTTCGTTCAATTAAATTCCAAAATTTGACTAGAAAAATCTAATTTTTCAAATAGGTTTGTTAAAAATTAGTTATTTTTTAAAACCTTTAAAATTTTTGGAATATGTTCCAAAAATTACTAGACATAGCTTAAATCATACGACGAGTCTTCGGAAGATTGAAAATTCAATTTTCAATCTTATTTTTGGGAGATATGAGATTTGACCCAAAAATTATTTGACTTGAGTAGCTAGATAACGATGTCCACCTAGAGTTATCCGAATAATAACACTGAGTCTTTGAGACAATGTGTAATGTAGAGGCATTTATTGCCACGGATATCCAAGGATAACATACACATGATAGTTGAACACATCAATACAGTGCATAAAGCAAAGTGCCATTTGTTTTGGTGATTACATTTTTGTGGGAGGATTGGCGAGCAATGTTTCGTGACTTGCTGACAACCCTTAAAATCCAATAAGGCATAAGTAGTCTTTGGAATCCCCTAGTGTACAACCATAAGGTTGCTCTTGTCATGCTTTTGAAGCATTTAGGGTACAAAGGCCTCTTAAGGGAGATGTGTCCCCCTATTGTGTTGAATTGAAAAGCAGATTTGAGATAACCTGTTACTCGGTTAAGGAATACACTTATGTGTTTCCTTTGGTCTTGTTCAAATGGATTTGGACTCAATTCCGTTCACTGTGGTGAACCTTCGGGAGTATAACCATTGTATGTTAATATGTTATCTTGTTAAAGTCTAATGAAACTAATCTAGAGATGGAGATAGATTCTCAGACTTGAACTCCAGGACACCCTTTTAGGGTTTGATGTGTGATTGGTTTTGCCCTATCTAGTGTATTCCCCTTATACATATGTTGTTGTAGGGGATAACTCTTTTGTATAATAGGTTGTGTACATTTATCTGAGTATATTTATACTTTTGTTTGTACAATTTCAGATATGTACGGAAGTTTGTTATGTGAATGAACAAAATGTGTTTGTTTATTTGCATCTACTTGAGTTTACTAGATATGTACTTTGAATGACCTTGGTTTGATATTAACTCTTGAATGGTAATGGGAAGCACGCTAGTGACTCACTTCGATTTTGAGACTAATCAAAGACCCTGTGTCATTGAAGTTGTGAATATTTAGTAAACTCGTTCATATTGCCTTAATCAAATTTCTGATGTGTTCTTGTATTTTAAATTTTCTATAGAGATGTCAGTTTCTTCTAGAGCATAAAAATCTAGTACATGTTCGAAGAACAAGAGGTTCTTGAGCTAGTACTTGTGATTATGTTAGAGCCTGATGAAGGCAACATTGCACAATATAAGCGTGATTGTCATCCGTATCCTAAACCCACGACTGGATTACGCTCCAGTACGTCTCCCATGTCATCATCCACAAAGTCCAGGTCCGGGAACACGAACATAATCTCCTCCCCGACAAAGACAGGGTGGCGAGGACGATCTTTGGGTCCTAGAGCATTTGGATTCACCACGAGCTGGCCGATACGACCATGGGGTCTACCACGATAACGGTCTCTAACTGCTACTTCTCCCACCACGATGACGTGATGCTCCTCGGCCATGACAATTAGTACGTGCTCGACTTGGGAATACAGGTGACCGTCATGTTTAACCGCTTTGGGAAGGACCTCGTCCAGTGGATGCCTCGGTGCTAGTGGGGCTTCATCCATGTGGTCAACAACGATTTCACTTTTGGGGTTTTAATAGTCCCTCTCTCTCTATCCTTTTTAACTTTTGATTTTAATAATCCCTATCCTAATTGAATGCTTTTTAATTTTATGGTTCTTTTTAATAATCCCTCTCTTAATTGAATTCCTTTTAATTTTGGAGGTGGTGATTGTATTTTGTTTGGTTTGGGTCGAAGGAGACCGTGGTGAGGGTGTGGTCGAGGAAGAGGAAGAAGGTGGAGAATTTTTTGTAATCTCATGTCTAATTTTGTCGGAGAAATCATCGAATTCCAGCGAGAGGGGTTAAAATATACACTTTTTACAAACTTGAAGGGTTGAATGATAATAAAAAAGTTGAAGGGCTAAAATACGAATTCCCTCAAACCCGAGGAGGCTGAAGGTAATTTTGCCTTTTTTAATATTTATATGGATTAATTATCCAAATATCAGTACACGAAAAAAAAAACTCATGGTTAATTTGTATATCTCACAATTTATAATTTATAGGAACCACCGCATAGTTTTCAATTTTGCTAAAACTCATGTGCTCACTAATAAAACACACTCTCCCCCATAGCTTTTTATTTTTGCCCCAATCATGTAATGGTAAAAGTTTACTTTGGCACCATTAAATTATTTTTGTACTTCTTAACTATTAAAATTTTGATGGATGATAAGTTTTGATGGAAATAAAAAAATTATTTATATTAACTTTCATTCTTAATATTCTTGTAAGAATAACATGTTAGAAAGAATTTGTATTTTTTATTTTACTTGAAAACTAGGTCTAATTGATGATTTAGAGTGTTAATTAGTAATCTAGAATTCATTCTCTTTGTTTTATTTTTTAAATGAACAAAAGCATTATAAAGATGCACTAAAATACTCTTGGTACTAATTAAAAAATTCATAAAAGTCACAATTTTGCATCGATATCTAAGACCATGTGCAGCAGTAGCCCCGGACCAACCCAGCCCCGGAATATTTAATTAATTTCTCACTCATCCACATCAGCTCAGTTCCCACATTCAATTTTTTACCCACGGTAATAGCCCGGACCAACCCTGCCCCAGCGAATAAATAATTAATATATCTGTTTTCTACATCATCAATCCACTTCAATTTATTTTTTTAATTCACATTTTTATATTCGTGAATGAAAAGAAAGTACTTCATATTAAATTATGTTTTTCAAAAAATAAAATACTAATAATTGTCGTTGAAAAATATTAAATTACCAATAATTCAAATTACATAGAAATTGCAAAATGAAACAAATGCAGATAATGCTAATTAAAAATTAACTACGATTTCCAAATTTCTGCCAAATGTGCTCAAGTGAGATCATTTTTTAGAGAATTATGAACATGTCTATTATGGAGTTCTTCTCTAGCACTCATATAACTAGCTAAGTTGCTAATTCGTTCAATAGAGTACTCAGGCAGTTATCCATCATCGTCGTCATCTCGTGTAGGAGTATCATTAAGAAATTCTGTCGGATCATAGTAACGAAGATATGTATCTTGTTCATCCTCTACGATCATTTTATGTAAAATGATACAAGCCATAATGATTCTTCCCATTTTTTCTTTGTCCCAAAGAAGACATGGACGTCTGATGAAAGCAAAAAAGCTTGCAGTATTCCAAAAGCTCGTTCAACATCTTTTCTATAGGCTCTTGAGCTTGAGCGAACAACTTATGTTTCTGAGTTGCTGGAGATGTAATTGACTTGACAAACACAGCCCATTTGGGATAAATTTCGTCTATAAGATAATATGCTATTTCTCTCCGAACACCATTAACGATGTAACTCACTTTTGGACCCCGACCTTCTAATATATCATTAAAAGCACGAGATTACTGCAGCACATTAATATCATTGTACATACCTGGTGTTCCCAAGAACGCATGCCAAATTCATAAGTCATATGATGCAACAGCTTCCAAAACGATTGTTGCCTTCTCGCTTCTGCCCGCATATTGTCTAGTCCATGCAGTAGGACAAATTTTCCATTCCCAATGCATGCAGTCAATACTTCCTATTATGCCTGGGAATCCACGTTGTTCACCGATATGGAGCAAACATTCCAAATCTTGTTCATTTGGCTTCCTTAGGTACTCAGCACTAAAGCAAGAAATTATGGTATCGACAAACTTCATGATAGCTAACCTAGTTGTTGATGCACCCATTCTTAGGTATTCATCAAGAGCATTAGGTGATGTTCCATAGGCTAACACCCTTATAGTAGCAGTACATTTCTGGAGTGCTGAAAGTCCTAGATTACTGGCAGCATTTCATCTCTGTTGGAAATATGGATCAGAGACACCTACTACTTTAACTATTCAGAGGAATAGCGGTCTTTGCATACAAAATTGACGGCAAAAAAGATTAAACGGATATGTTGGTGAGTCAGTGAAGTAGTCAGCCATCAATCGCTCCTTCCCAACTTGGCGTTCTATATTCAGGCTTCTTCGTGTACGTGGAGTACTTGCTTCTCCCTCATTTTATGTATCTCTTCTTACATAGAAATCCTCAAGTAGGCCATCTATGTGTTTATTTTGGTCGTAGATTTTATCTACCTATTCTTTATACTCTATACCGAGTGAAGAGTCAAAACTTGAATTGGTGGTGGTACTCGAATGAGAATTATGAGCCATGTTAGGTGGAAAAACGAGTTTAAAGTGAAGAGAAGAAGGAGGTAAGATAGGGTTAAATAGAGAAAAGAAAGGTAGATGGAAGTTGGTAGATAGAAAAAAGAAAGGTAGATAGAAGAATGGTCGCTAGAGAAAAGAAAGGTAGATAGAAGAATGGTAGCTAGAGAAAAGAAAGGTAGATAGAAGAACGGTAGATGGAAGTTTGGTATATAGAAAAAAGAAAGGTAGATGGAATTTGGTAGATAGAAAAAAGAAAGGTAGATAGAAGAACGGTAGCTGGAAAAAAGAAAGGTAGATAGAAGAACGGTAGCTGGAAAGGAGAAAGGTAGACAGGGAAAGGAGAAAGGTAGATTGGAAAAGAGAAAGGTGGATGGAAATAAGAACGGTAGATGGGAAGAATGGTAGAAAATTTCTATATATAAACTACATATTTCAACTTATAACTTCACATCAAAATCAAATTTCTATCTATCTACTATGGATCCATATAATCACAACTCCCCAAATTTTGATCCATTTTGGAACTCTCAATTTTTGCCAAATCTTTCCCAAATTCCCATTTATGAACATCATAACGCTCGATCCGAGAGAGTGACCAAAGGGTCAGCAACTGGTTGGGGTGTTAAAGAGGACATAGCTCTAATGTCTTCTTACATCTTTTTTATAGTACAATCGGAAATAACCAGAAAGGTTCAGCACTTTGGACACGCGTGAACGTCTTGTATAATGATGCTTAAGCTAAAATCCAGAAGAAATAAGAGCAAGAAGTGTGGACCAAATGAATGGTCATTTCAAACGGCTTAATGCAAATGCCCAAAAGTGGATTGATGCATACAAGCAAGCACTTGGGAGAAAATGAAGAGGCATGAGTATGGCTGACGTAGAGCGAGAAGCACAGTCAATATATTCAGGTAACACCAACAATAAATTTTCTGACTTGATTGTGTTTACAGAAGTTATGTGTAAACATCCAAAGTGGAGTTTGGATGTACAACACACGATAACCTATTGTCCTCCGGAGGTTGAGTAGGACTTTGTGGAAAGTGGTGGAAGTTCAAAAAGAACTAGAACGACTGATGAAGGCGAATATTCAATCCCTACCAATCCGGATACTCCAATTAGTGGATCATCATCAATGGTACGTTCTATAGGTAGAGATGCAGCTAAGAAGAAGAGAAGAAAGGAAAAGGTTGTTACTGATGATGTTGTTGTTGAAATACGAGAATTACGTATGACCCGACTCTCCGAGTTAGAATTGATGAACAAGAAAATAGAGGCCGACAAGGTGAAAATAGAGGTTAACAAGCAAAGGGAAAATACTAGAATGGAAAGACAACAACATAAGCGCGAAATGAAAAAAATTGGATTTGCAAATGAAACAAATGGAACTTTTTAATACACTATCGATGAAAGAACACCTCTCTCCTGAAGACGAAGCTATGAAACGTCACCTACTATCCATTTTATATGGAAATTGAATGTTGTATTTCTATGTAATTTCTGTTTACGAGTGTTGAAATATTTGTATTTTTTTTAATTTATGCTTTAATATTATTGTAATATATGCATTTTCTTTAATTTATGCTTTCAAATTATGGTAATATATGCATTTTCTTTAATTTATGCTTTAAGATTATTTAAATATATGCAGTTTATTTAATCCAAAGTTAGTTATTTTTATTTTTATAAAATTCAATAGATAATTATAAGATTTTTTTCAACTCAAATCTTATCTTTAAAAATATTGGGCTCGAATAATATTGTGACAAATATACAAAGTAGGATAAAATTTAGATTAAAAACATAAAAAAAAATAAAAGTAATTAAATAAGGGGTTGGGGCCCACCACCCCAACTATTCACGAAGGCTTTCAAAAGCCCTTCAAAACCTTGGGGCTGGTCAACAATTATAGCTTTCCCAATTTTTCCCCCTCCCCTAACGTGGATTGCCCTGGGCATGCCCGAGGCTATTGTTGTGCGCAATCTAAGACCACATGGATTAGTGTCCTTGGGCTCGAGGAGGAATAAGTGGGGCTCATGAAAATTTGGAAAAAAAAGAAACAAAGAAATAAGAAGAGCCAATTGTTGATGGCATACCATCCTAGTATGGGTGGAGGATGGGGTGGGTATGGGTGGAGGATGGGGTGGGTAGGACCCATGGGAATGGGTTGTAATTTATTTTTATTTTTGTAATCTAACCTTTTATCCTATTTTGTAGACTTGTCACAATAGTATTCATACATATAAATTTTTAAAGATAAGGTTTGAGGTTGAAAAAAATTTATAATTATTTATTATTTTTAAAAAAAGAAATAATTATAAATATTCATTTTTTACTCCTATTAATAATTTAATGCGAAATATGAAATTTATGTTAACAAATATTTAATTTTTTTTAGTTTATGAAATAAAATTAGAAAATATATTGATTAAAAAATTAAAGTTAATTGTGTAGATGATGTGGATGATAGATATATTAATTATTTATTAGTTTTTTTTTCAAGAACTGCCATCAAATAAAATAAAAAACGTTATACAAACAAACACGAAAAGCCCACAAAGCACCTGCTGTCCAACAGTCCTGGTAGTCAGGTGGAGTAGAAACCACTCGCCAGCTAGCAAACAAGCCTGGTAGTCAAGCGAGGGTAAAAAGCTAGCCAAGGTCCATGCTAGCCAACAAGCCTAGTAGTCAGGACCTACAAACATACTTGCCAAAAAATTGGCATGACCCATTCGTACAGGGCCCATAAAAACCAAGGCTCAGTGCCTGGCACATCATCCACAATAGGTCTCAGCTGAAAAATAAGATCATCAAGGGATAAACCTGTGGTAAGGCTGGCCGGATATGTCGCGGCCTACTAACCCTATGAGCGATGAAGGGAGGTTCGGCCACCATCCCTCTTCTGTGAGGTGTGTCAGGGCATCCGCGACAGAGTTCCCCTCCCGGAAGATATGTGTGATGCGAATCAGCATCTGTGCTCGGATCTGTGACATACGAAGCCATCGGGAGTGCCATTCTAAGGGACTGCCGCCTATGGGGTCTGAAATCTGGAGAGAACATACATGGAGTCTGTCTCGAGCCACAATCTATGCTATCCCCGCTCATGTGCTGCCTCAATAGCAAGGATGGCCGCAAGGAGCTCAGCCTCAAAAGCGAAACAACTGAAGATGCTCTGACTGAAATAGCCCTTGACGAATCCTCTGCTAGTGCAAAATACCCCTGCAGATCGGCCCTGTCCCGAGGTCCCTAAAGAGCTACCATCTGTATTGCACTTGAGCCAGCCTAGAGGGGGGTATCGCCAAGTGACCTCAACGATACGAGGAGCCTGACCTGGCCTTGGTGCAATACGGAGATCTTGAAGTAGTGACTGCTCTCTGTCTAATGATTAGCACTACCCTGTGTCGAATAGCACCGTCTCACTGACCAATCGGCAGAGCAAAACAATTAGAGTGTCTAAGCTCTGTCTCTGGTCACTGAAAATGCGCGCGTTGTGCTCCATCCATAAAAGCCTGCCTGTAGAAACGATAGCCACTCTCCACAGACGATCCTCCTGTGGGCAAAACCACTATCATATCCCCTCTGAGATCAGCTCTGTGAGGCTCAGGAAAGGCCTCCATGCTACTCCAAAAATATCGAAAATGTACCGCCAGAGAGCGGCAGCAATCGGGCATCTAGTCAACAAATGATCGAGAGACTTAGCATCTGCCAAACACATGCAGCAAATGCTCGGTCCGATGAATCCTCTGTGGAGCATGATATTTATAGTGGGGAGAGCTCCTAGGATAGCATGCCAGAGAAAAGCAGAACACCTCGGGGGAATAGCAACATCCCAGATCCAAGAGCCTCAACATACCTAAAGGCGATTGGGACGAAGGTGGTCGTAGGCAGCTCTAGAGGTCAGAATGCCATCCCGTGCGTGGGCCCAGACAGTCCTATCAGTACTTGGAGGGCCTAGCTGATAATGTCTGATGTCTTGAATGATGTCAAGGAAGGCCTGGCAAAATCGTCTATGGAAAACCCAATGACCATCCTGCCAACAGTCTACCACCGTGGTAGTACACAAGTAATACAGGTGCTCTGGGAATCCCACCCGCTTAGCAATAATATAACCCAGCCAATTGTCTAACCAGAAATTGGCTGTAGAGTCCTCTCCTACAAGCACACATGAAGCCTGCATAATATCCGGAAGATAATTCTTCACCCCTTGCATAATAGAAGAACATATGTACCTCCAGGTGGTCATGCTCGACATGTCCAAGATGCGGTCGTAGATGCAATCGAGGTACCGGGATGACCCATGGAGGATGGTCTAGGTGAGGCAGCTAAGGAATGCCAGGTTCACCTGTCTGGTCGATCAGATACTAAGCCCGCCTTCCTCCTTCGGAGCACATACCCTATCCTAGGACACCGGATAGGAAGCCCGACCATGGATGTCTCTAGTCTATATGAAGTTCCTCATGCACGAGTCCACCTAATCTATGAGTGAGATTAGCCACTGATAGATCATCATGGAGTGCGTCAATGAGCTGAGGATGATCGACTGAACAAGGCAAGCTCGACCAGCCATGGAAAGCGAAGAGCCCTTCCACCGTTCGAACTTGCTGATGATAGTGTCGGTCGTGACCTGCAAATGAGATCGGCGAGGAGGACCGCAAAAAAAAGGATACCCAGGTAAGTGAATGGCATCTGACCTGGCAAAATCCCTAAGATATCCAGGAGACCACTACATTGACGAGAAGGCAAGCTCTCCGTAAAATACACCCAAGACATCTTCGTGTTGTAAAACTGGCCTGAAGCTACTACATAGTCCTGAAGTAGTCAAAGTAGAGTACGGTAGTTAGCCTTGGAAGCCTGGCCGAAGATAATCATGTCATCGGTATAGAGTAGGTGTGAGGGAAAGACGGTGCCTCTCCAAGATCGGAAACTTAAAAAATCACCCTGTACTTCAGCCCTCTATAAAAGTCTGCTGAAGATCTCCTCAGCTGCCACAAATAATAGCGGGAATAATGGGTCCCCCTGTCGGACCCCCTGAGTACAGCTGAAGTAACCTGGAGGGACCCCGTCAACCAGGATCGATAGGCGGGCAGGGTGCAGGATACTGATAACCATATCACTGAAAGCCTCGTCAAAACCCAAAGCACTGAGCACTGCCGATAAGAACTCCCACCAGAGAGTATCAAAAGCCTTCCAGATATCTACCTTGATGGCTAAGTTGCCACCATTCTGCCACCGAGCAAGACAATTGATACCCTCCGAAGCCAAAGCCATGCAGTCATGTATCCTGCGACTTGGGACGAAACCGAACTGGTGAAATGAAAGTAGGGAGTCAAAGATCGTACCAAATCGGGTAGCCAAGATCTTTGTCACAATCTTGTAGACAAAATTACCCAACATAATGGGCCTATAGTCCTCGATCCGCTGAGCCTCAGGAGTCTTTGGGATCAATACCACAAAGTTAGCATTCAGCCCAACTGGAAGACATCATGAGTAGAAGAACTCCTGCACAGCCAGAATAACATCCAGGCTAACCACATTCTAGGAGGTCTAAAAGAAATGTCCCCCAAAACCATCCGGGCCTAGGACACTATCTAGACTCATGCCAAAGATAGTGTGGCATACCTCCTCCTAAGTGGGGATCTGTGTCAACTCAGCATTTTGATCGGTGCTGACCCTAGTAGTCAGAAGTGCTTCCAGCGGGCCTAAAGCAGTCAAGTCTAGGGGAGCACTCGAGTCCGTGAACATCTGCTGATGGTAGGAAATGATGTGTTCACGAATCCGATCGGGCTCCTCTAAAATCTGTCTATCAAACATCATGGAGGAAATGCCCAGTCTGCTCCTACGAATCTGCACACTGTAGTGGAAGAAGGTAGAGTTCCTGTCCCCATCGCGAAGCTAGCTGTCCCTGGATCTCTATCTCAGGAAGGTAAACTGCTGCTCTAATGCAACATTGTACACCCTGAGAGCATCAGTCTCCTTAATAATCAGGTCATCCTGAGGCCCCTCGGTCTCAATACAGCGCTGTACTTCTTCGATCCTGGACTCAGCCGATATGAGATTTTGCATAACATCTCCAAAGACCTCCTTGTTCTAGGATATCGGCTCCTGCTTCAGACGACGAAGCTTGCCTGTCAGGGAAGTCATAGCTGAGTCACCTATAGATTGAATCGGTCAAGTCCATCTGACCAAGGCAAGGAAGTCTGCATGAGTGGTCCACATCGCCTGAAAACAGAAGGGCTTTGGGCCTCTAGAAATCGTGGTCCCTCTAAGCTCTAAGATAATAGGCCTGTGGTTTGAGGTGTTCCGGAGGAGAGCACGATATTATACTGAGTCCCAGATATCCATGAAGTCTGGAGAGGCAAGTACGCGATCTAGTCTAGACTCCATGCGTCTCCACATCCCACCACTAGCAAACATGTACCGAGCTCTCTTCAGAGGGATGTCCATCAAGCCTGTAGCGCTGATGTAGGCCTGGAACTCAAAGCAAGACTGGGAGACCAGGAGGGCCCGACTCCTGCGCTCATGGGCCCTCAGGACGGCGTTGAAGTCCCCAATCAGCATCAACGGTCCTGGGGGTAGGGTGAGTAAGTCTTCCCAGAGCTCCCTGCGCCTGTAATAACGAACATTGGCTTAGACAAAACCCAATATAATACCATGCTGAAGGTAAGAAGTCTGGAAAACCACCACCTGTGAAGTACGAAGGATGATGTCGATAGGCTGAGTGACTGGCTGACTGGTGAGGATCCAAAGGTTAGGAGTCCTCGCTCCTCTGTCTGTAGTAGCAACCAGTTAAATGGGATGAGGTGTGAGTAAAAATTGAGTGTAGTAAATTGGGATGAGGTGGATGAGTGAGAATTTAATTAAATATTACAGGGATGGCTAAGTATGGATTGAGTCGGGGATGCTGTTGCGGATGGTCTAATCTATATAGTATCGTGCTTGTTGCCTTCAATTTTATAACCCATTTACTTACACTCTTGATTTTTTTTCTTGTAACTGTTTATTTGTTTTATAACTTGATAATTCGCTACCTCTATCGATTGGCAACTTCAGTACATACGTTACTTATCACTGTAATATTCGATTGTAAATCTAAACCTTGATAAAGGCAGAGAAAGATGCTTGCTGGAGCTCGAAAAACTTGAAGAATTTTGACTAGGAGCATATGAGAACGCCAAGCTTTACAAGGAGAAGACCAAGAGGTGGCATGATAAAAAGATCCTGCACCGTGAGTTCTCTGCGGGCCAATAGGTACTTCTCTATAACTCTCGTCTTAAACTTTTCCCAGGAAAACTCAAATCGCGATGGACTGGACCCTACACCATTGTCACCGCATCACCTCATGGCGCCGTCCAAATCCATAACAATGACACTAAGGAGGATTTCAAGGTAAATGGACAATGATTGAAGGTTTACCTCGGCAACTATTTCAACACTCAAGAAGGCCGCATAGACCTTCACAATCCCATGCCTCAGTAAAACTACACCACTGTCAAGCTAACGACGTTAACTTAGAACTACCTCCTTCGTCTTCTTTTCATTTTTGCAATATTTAGAGTCACTCGTCCGAGTTTCCCCAAGTTTGTGGGTTTATAAGGGAATGTACATAGTGTCACCCTCGAAAAAAAAGGTGTTCGTGTTTTTTTTTATTTACTTTTACAGGACTAACAGGTCGGGGAAGATACGAGGCCAGATTCGGGGAGAAAAGGCGATCTAGTGAAACCCAGCGACCCGCTGGGAATTCCAGCGACCCGCTGGAAGTGCCCAGGGCCAAACCCAGTGACCTACTGGGAATTCTAGTGACCCGCTAGAAGTCGACTGAGACAAACCCAGCGACCTGCTGGAAGCTCGGGGGTTAAGACCCCCGAGTTAAACCCTTCCCTTCACTTTTCCTCTTCTCCAAACTTCCTCTTCTCCAAACTTCCTCTCCTCCAAACCTCTCAACCACACAACACTACACACCTCCACCCACCAATCCTCCTCCACACACACCATCCATCACAACCACCACGGCACAACCAACGCAACACTACCCGACCATTCCGACCACCACGCAGTCCTCCCCAATTTCAAGTTTTTTCTCTTTTATTTTTTTTCTTTTGCAGATCCCGGACTCATAGCTTCGAGTCTCCATTAACCGTCGACTGGGCTTTGCTGTGCTCGCCAAGATCTTTCCGTCAAGCCAACCACCGCCGTTGACTATCATTGACCACCGTTGATCGGCCGTTGATTTTTTCTTCCAACCATCTCCATAGCTCCAAAGCGAAGCAGAACATCTTCCCATCACCACGGTGAGTGGAGCTCCACTCTACTGCCGTCCGTCGACATAGCACGAAGGTATGGCGCACCTTTTCCCATCTTTAGTGAGGTTAAAGGTGAGCAGTTTACTAAATTTGCGGATTGTAGGTTTGTTGAATATTTGACAATTGATTGGAGTGAGATGCATAAGCTTGGCACTGAGGTTGATTTACGCCATGCCTTAGATGATCTAGGATGGAATTTGTTTGCTAACATGAGCGTAGATGTTCACCCCGAGGTAGTTGTTGAGTTTTATAGCACTGTTACATTGGCTGCCAATGATGTGTATTTCACTGCACGACTTTACGGTAGACCAATCACTTTAGATGAACAACTGCTTGTTGATATTCTTGAACTTCAAGCTGTGGGTGGGGCTTTTGATTTTAAGAACAATAGGGCTGCACAAGTGGGGTGGAAGGACCTTATCGGTCTCCCCTGCTATAGAACACAGCCCCCTGCTAGCCTCCTTCCCGACCTCTATATGGGTGTGTTACACTGTTTTATGTGTGCCTGTTTTAGTGGTCAGTATGAAAATAACTGGCTCACTTGCCCCCAAATCTATGCTCTCTCTTTTGTTAAGAACCGAAAACCATTCAATACTATTAAGATAATTTGTGATGTTATTTGATGTACGTTGAACATGACTGACCCCAAATGGTTAGGACTTGGCCATGTTGTTGCTTTGTTGGTTCGCCACTTTTTGCCAGGTAGGGACTCGCCTCCATTGGCGGACATCTTCCGATTGGCGATTATCACTCGCGACCAGCTGGTGAAGTAGCACTTGCTCTACAAACAAGACACTCCGCACAGCATGTTCCTTTACAAGGAAATACTGTGGAAAGATCACCAGGCACGTGCCTACGATGACCCACCAAGTTCCGAGTTTGAGCAACGATTGGAGAATTTAGAGATCCAGGTCCAGACTCTCGCTGCGGACCATGCCGTCTTTCGGAGTCAATATCAAGCCAACCAAGAGTACAATTGCACCCAGTAGGAGTGGCTTCGGAGTCAATACCCATCTTAACCGCCACCTCAACCCTGAACAGGTGTTCCCATTCCTCTCGCTCCTTATGTTATGCATTTGTTTTTGTGTTAGTTGTTCATGTTCGCGTCGTAGGCACCTTCACATTGAGGACAATATGTTCTCTAAGTGTGGGGTGCACGGGTTGAATTGACTTTGTGATGTGTAGGACTATTGTCTATATTTTTGTATGTGATCGAGTCTGTTCTGCGTGTGGCGTGTGTTTTTGATTGAAGTGTTGAGTTGTTTGCAATTGATGAACATACCTCCAAACTTGTGAACCTAGAGTGACCACTGAATCTTATTGCTTAGTCAGGAATTGAACTTGAATGTCATGAGCGGAATTATGTAGGCTCAACACCCTTGGTTATTTAGGTTGATAGTTGCACTAGGTGGACCATGCTTAAGAGCTTGATGAGTGAACTTGTGAGAATTTGTGCCAAAGGATAAGACTCCCGTCTCTATTTTGTTCATGAGGTGCTCGTGTGTCTCGGGTGATGGGAGTAGTATATTAGTACTTGGCATGATTTTGCAGTGTGGGGTGAGTTATATATTGGGAGCCATTTTGATGTTGAGCCTAGAGCCTTAGAGCCAAAAACCCGTTCTTATCCATTGCATAACCCCAATGAGCCTAAACCTTTTCATTGAGTTACTATTTGCACACCACTACATGAGCCAATATCCAACTCCCACCAACCTTTAACTACTTAATCCGAGGGATTAGGACATCATTTGGGGATATTTTTGTAAGGGTGCATCTTGTAGTATAGCCGGGGTCTTGATTATCAATTGGGTTTGAAAAGGGTAGAATTGAGGCTAACAGTCAAAAATCGGGATAAGTTGCTATCAAATGTGCATGAAGTTATGAAAGAAAAAGAAAAGTTCACAAAGGAAAAGAAAAGAAAAAAAAGAGAAGAAAAATGAACAATGAAAAAGAATGGAAAAGGTTCCTTGTGAAAATATGAAAAAAAGAAGAAATCGAAAAGCACACCAAAAAGTCAGTGACTTGTCCCAAGTGAATGCCTCTAGGATGTGGGATCATTGGGTTGAGTGCTTAGTTGTTGTAGGGTGAGATGCTTAGTATAGCCGAGAGTTAGATTTTTGTGTATCCCTCGGATTGGGTGGTGTAGCCACTATCCACTGATTTATCCTTCCCTTACCCTAAGCCACATTACAACCCTATGCAAAGTCCCTCTTGATTACGAGCCCTGCGTTGCTTGAGAGAGTGTCAAGTGCGAAGTATAATATTTTTTGACCCTGAGCATGCTTGCCAGTGATAGGTAGTTGACTACCCAATATAAGTGAGAATAAATTGATCCTACCTACTGAGTGTCAGGTAGCATGCTTACATGAATATTGCTCTTGGCACGTGAGTGAGATGAATGATTAGCAATAGTATGATGCATGTCGCGATTTGTTCCGAGTAAGGAGGAGCCGTGGAAATGGTCATTCTGATGCAACTTTCTTGGGGACAAGCAAGACTCTAAGTGTGGGGTTGTGATGTGTGCATAATCACACACATTTTTATCTACGTTTGGTACATGTTTTGTTCATATTTTGAGTTCATTTTGTCGCATTTCATAGTATGTTTAGTGCATTTTGTGTTCATGTCGAGGAGCGAGAGACTTGTCAGAATTTGGTTGTTTTGTAGATGTTCGATGGAGATTTATGAGGTGGGGAGACACGGTGTGAAGGTGGATGGCAAGGACCGAAGAATTGAAGAGTCGGAAGCGATAGAGGGCGAACTGATGAGATCCAGTGAACCGCTGGAAAAGCTAGCGACCCGCTGGATTGCCCGGGAAAACTTGGAAGACCTGTTTAGTCAATTTAGGACTTCTCTTTTAGGTTTCGTTTTATGTTGGCCTATATAAGGCCTTGAACTTTAGGTTAAGGGGACTCTTGAACGTTTTCACACAAGAGACAACCCTAGTTCTTTCTTCTTGCTTTCAAATTGAAGAATTGTGATTGGCGATTCGGATTAATCAATCAACGAGCTATTTTCATAACTCGTGTTCAAGTGTTATCTTTTCATTCATCTACTTGATCATTAATTGCTTGGTTAATTCGTGTTGAGTGTTCGCGTGTTAAGAGTGACGAACTTAGTACGTAACATAGATCACGTTCTCGTTCTTTTGTTTGTTAAGTTAGTTGATCGTTGTGCAAACTTAGGATTGACAACCCTAGGCTTGTTCGGCGTTTCGTAGTAATTAATCATAATCCAATCATTCGAATTGAGTTGCTTAGATTAAAGTTGCGAATTCATAATCCAGTACTTAGAGAATTGATCTATCTGTTCCTGTGGAGACGATCTTACTTATCATTCTATTATTTGAGCGATCATGTTCTCTTGCACGTCTTTTTAACCCGATATATATCGCATCAATACCACTTTGTATAAAGTTGTTTGTTTCACAAAATTTAAATTATTTATTTTTCAATGATATTCAAAAATAAGTGTGATTATTATTTTGACGTCAAAAAAAATTACAGCGAATATAATATTTGATTATTTTTTTATTAAAGAGAACTTTTATTACCAAAAAAAGGAAAATATAGGAGGTGATGAGGATTCCAAGGCCTAACCAGATACCATTAAGGATATCGTTGCCATATTGCAAATCGACTCGAATGCACTCATAAGTCAGGTCGTCACGGTCGATACATAATCGACTCAAACAAACTCACAAGTCGAGTTCTCAAGATCGATACATTAATTGCACTGGAGGGATTAACTCCAAGTTGACCAGGCAGCCAAGCCCAGGCAACCATAGCCCAAACCTGGCTACCGACTTTAGGAAACCTAGGAAATAATCCAGTGCCGCCAAGGGGGAAAACCATCCTGCCGACCAGAAAGAACCATCTCGTCGATCTACAGCCATATCGTTTGCCGGCCGTGGTCCTTCAGGCCAACAGGAGGCGCGCCTCGGAAGGTGACCACCGATCGCAGCAGAAAGAACCAAAACCAATGAACCGACATGGAGGAGAAGATCGGGGAAGGAAGTCCATCTTATGACGGGAGCAAAGAGAGAGGAGAGAAGACTTGATCGGAAGGTGAGCCGACAGCGTGAGAGGGGGAAGACATCTTTGAAGCCGTAAAAAGGAACAAAAACACCGGTCAATGCCGATAGAACTCATTGACGGACTTGTCGGAAAGGCCTCGACGAGGGTGACAATGCCCGGTAGGTGGCTAGCGTGGGCTCGGAGTAAGTTGGCCAAGATCTTCAAAACATGAACAAATTAGGGAAAACCAAGGTTGTTGACAATGGTTGTGCGGAGAGGGCTCTTGTGCAGGGTGGTGGCCGTGGAGGTAGCCCTGCCACTCCGCGATTCGGTGGGTACCCTGCCATGGTAACCAGCGGCGAAGCTTGGCCGACGGTCTTCCCAAAATGGTGTCAAGTGAATCGGCAACAAGGGCAGAGAATTTGGAGTTGGTCTCTTTCTATAATATTTGATTGATGTGATAAGTCATGATAATAGCATTTGACAAGGTAATTTATATCGAACCTAGCATTTGACAAAGTAATGTAACTAAATAATTCATGTGATAAGATGATTTTAATTATTCGAAAAGTTAAAGTGTGTATGTTATATATATATATATATATATATATATATATATATATATGTATAGAAATATAGAAATATAGATAGAGAGATAGATTTTGTGCGCGCGCGCTCTTGACTTGAAATGCTCTTTTTTCTATTTTCTCTGGAAGAAAAAGTTTTAATCGCATTGGGATGAGATTTGAGCTCATTTTCATTTTACGATATGAATTATTTATGTTAAAGATCAGTTTTTTTCAAAATTTTAAAATACCGCGACGGTGTATCATCATCATTGCATTTCAATTATAGAATTTTTATGAAAAATCAAAACTTATATGGTTATTTCATTATCAAGGTACAAACTTATAAATCCCAATTAAAATAGATACAAACATGATGTTAAAACCATGAAAAATATATTATAAAAAAAGAAGTAAATAACATTAGATAATAACAATTACAACCAAACACAAATTAAAAACATGAACCTCCAGTACACTTCCAGGAACTGAAATCATACATATCTCGTACATTTAGATTCTTGACATATTTTTCATCATCACATGTCAATTCTTGAAATATTTGAATACAAATATAATTTGGTTGTTGAAATATAACTCTTGATGTAAAAATTTACCTATCATAAAATAGGCTATAAAAACGGGTCATCATTACTTCGCAGTAGTTTAACCCCTCGTGAAAATGAAACAAAATAGAAAAACTTAGGAAGAGGAAACAAGGTTGAGCATACTATCTACACAAAAAAGGATGATCATATTATAAATCTAAGACACATGAACCAAAGTCAGTTACAGGCCTAAAATGTATATGTCAATATTCACATATATAAAAATTTTTAAACATAAAAATAAACCATACATTGTTATACAAATATGTTAATATGACATTTAATACATATTAATATTGACATATAAAATATGTGAATATAATTTTTTTTATTTTTTAATTTTAATTTTACCTAAAAATTCACAAAAAATTTAGAGAAAAGTACACATAACTACCTTGTGGTTTACCTGTTTCCAAAAAAAGACCGTGTGGTTTTTTTCTTCTAAATTTAGTACCTTTGGTTTCATTTCGCAGACAACTTTAGTCCCGGGCAGCATTTTAGGGTGACCGGCCACCTGTCCTCGCCACATCATCGCCACGTCACCGACACATCATGGTCTTTTTTTGGAAATAAGTAAACCACAAGGTACTTATGTGTACTTTTTCCTTAAAAAATTACCCCCTTTCATCTTCAACCTCAAATATTTTCCCCGTGCATCTCGTCGAGCCCTTACTCTTCCTCCTCCATTTTCCCTTCACATTTCAAAATTCTGAATCTCAAAATGACGCCATAGCAACCCTAAAGTGTCAGATTCTGAGGTAACCGCTGCAGGAGACGGTTAAGGCACAGACCGAATCGGGGGGTGCCAAGGAGGAGAGCAATGCTGACACGGCGAGTTTCGAGGCATCCATGATGGGGGAGGCTGCGACACTGGAGGAGGCTTCCAGCCCTGTGAAGCCCGAAGAGTGACGTGCACGCGTTTAAGGAAAAAGTACACATAAGTACCCTGTGGTTTACTTATTTCCAAAAAAAGACCATGATGTGTCGGTGACGTGGCAATGATGTGGCAATGACAGGTGACCGGTCGCCCTAAAATGCTGTTCGAGACTAAAGTTGTCCCCAAAATGAAAACACAGGTACCAAATTTGGAAGAAAAAACCACACGGTCTTTTTTTGGAAACAGGTAAACCACAGGGTACTTATGTGTACTTTTCCCAAAAATTTATACATGTCAATACTAACATATAAAATATATCAATATGATACACAAAAATTTTCAATGTTGAAAAATAAAATATCTAAATGCGCGGTCCATTTTTTTCATTTTATTGAATTATTTTTTTTGTCCGCATCAAATCCAAAGCCATAAAAATCATTTCTATTCGGTGACTATTGTTTCTACTATTTCGAAGCGTTGATTTATTAAAACACATTTTTTGATATTATTTATAAAATCGTGCAAATTATGTAGCAATTTATTAATATGGCGGCAGTGCCCCCACATTTAATTTAACTATTTGAGCAGCTAGAGTCGGGTATCGTTTCGGCTTCGGTATCGAATTTCAACTGAGGCCCATTAGTACTTTTCCGACTATAATAGTTGTTTTAACGTTTTAGCCTAAAAAAGGACTATCAGTCGTTTTAAACTTAGTAATTTTATGTAAATGGTTGATTTTTTGGCAATTTTTTTGTATTTATTATTTATAGTATTCTGTATGTCGAGTCTGTGACCAAAAGACTCGATGGGTACAATGGGATTTAGCTCTCTTTTCTTTTGTTATAGAAAATTTAAAAAAATGGGCACTTTTATTACATTTTTTCATTAAAAAGGGTGATTTTCCCCAAAACGAAATATATCAAAACGGAGTGCCTAGTATGCCTTGTGTTCAAACTCGACTGGTAAATGACATGCCTTCCCATAAACCAGTTGGTATGGTGACATTCCGATGGGGGTCTTGTAGGCTGTCCTGTAGGCCCATAGTGCATCATCCAGCTTGTTGGACTAGTCCTTCCGTGATGAGTTTACAGTGACTTCCAAGATTCTCTTGATTTCGCGATTTGATACCTCGACTTGACCACTAGTTTGAGGGTGATAGGCTATAGCGATCTTGTGAATGACTCCGTACTTTGTCAGTGCATTGGCGAGCAAAGTGTTGCAGAAGTGCTTTCCTCCATCGCTGATAAGAATCCTGGGAATTCCAAAACGACTAAAAATATTTTTCTGTAAGAATTTAGTGACTACCTTTGCATCATTTGTCGGGAGAGCCACCGCTTTCACCCATTTGGAAATATAGTCCACTGTGAGGAGTATGTAGAGGTTTCGGTCGGATGGTGGGAACGGTCCCATGAAGTCGATTCCCCATACGTCGAAGATCTCCACTTCCATGATTCCGTGTAGTGGCATCTTGTGACGACAAGAGATGTTACCTGTCCTTTGACATCGATCACACCTCTTTACGAACTCCGTAGCATCTTTGAACAGGGAGGGCCAGTAAAAACTGCTTTGAAGAACTTTGGCAGCAGTGCGCTCGCCAGCAAAATGGCCTCCATAAGGAGAGTTGTGGCATTGATAGAGAATGAGCTCCTGCTCTTCATGTGGTACACATCTTCGTAGTAGCTGGTCCTTTCCTTGCTTGAATAGGTACAGTTCGTCCCATACATAAAACCTGACATCATGTAAAAATCTTTTCTTCTGTTCGGAAGAAAGGTTAAGGGGTATGATGTTGCTAACAAGATAATTAACAAAATCAGTATACCAAGGCACATATATGACATCTAGCGCATATAATTATTCATTAAAGAAAGACTCATTAATGGGAGAAAAAGATGTTACCGATGGATTCTCAAGGTGCGAAAGATGATCAACCACTGGATTGTCCACTCCCTTTTGATCACGTATTTTGATATCGAACTCCTGAAGAAGGAGGATCCATCTAATGAGCCTGGGCTTGGCATCCTTCTTGGTGAAGAGGTAACGTATGGCTGCATGATCCGTGTACACTATCACCTTGCTTCCGAGTAGATACGCACGGAATTTGTCCAGGGCAAAGATGACTGCTAGAAATTCCTTTTCTGTGGTGGCATAGTTGACCTAAGCAGTGTCCAGTGTCCGGCTAGCATAATAGATAGCATAAAACCCTGTAATCTTTTTCTGACCAAGTACAGCGCCAACTGCGTAGTCACTTACGTCACACATGATCTCGAATGGTAGATTCCAGTCGGGTGCTGTGATGATTGGTGCAGATACAAGCACTTCCTTAAGATGCTTAAATGCTGACTTGCATTCTTCATCAAAGACAAAGGGTATATCCTTCTCAAGTAATTTGCATAGTGGCTTCGTGATTTTTGAGAAGTCCTTGATGAACCGCCTGTAAAACCCAGCATGGCCTAGGAAGCTCCGTACTCCCTTAACAGATAGTGGAGGGGAAGCTTGTCAATGACTTCCAGCTTGGCCTTGTCAACTTCTAGTCCGTCACTTGATATTTTATGGCCAAGGACCACTCCTTCAGTAACCATAAAGTGACATTTTTCCCAGTTGAGCACCAGGTTAGTTTCCTTGCAGCATTCTAAAACCTGTCCCAAATGTAGAAGACATCCCTCAAATGAATCTCCGAAAACTGAGAAATCATCCATGAAGATCTCAATTTGCTGCTCAACCATATCAGAGAAAATAGCCATCATGCACTGTTGGAAGGTGGCAGGTGCATTATAGAGTCCAAATGGTATTCGGCGAAAAGCAAAGGTACCATATGGGTAAGTAAAAGTGGTCTTCTCTTGATCTTCAGGTGCAATGGGGATTTGAAGATAACCAGAATAACCATCCAGGAAGCAGTAGTAAGCATGACCTGCTAGTCTGTCCAACATCTGATCAATAAATGGCAGAGGAAAGTGATCCTTTCGAGTGGCCTTGTTAAGTTTCTGAAAGTCAATATAGACCCGATGTCCCACTATTACTCGGGTCAGGATGAGCTTATCGTTTGTATTAGGGACAACTGTAATCCCTCCCTTTTTTGGCACGCATTGAGTGGGGCTGACCCACTTAGAGTCTGAAATTGGGTAGATGATACGTGCATCTAGCCATTTGATCACTTCCTTCCAGACTACTTCTTTTAACTTTGGGTTGAGCCTTCGCTGAGCTTCTACCGATGGTGTGAAGTCCTCCTCCAAAATGATCTTATGTTGACAAAGAGATGGACTGATGCCTTTCACATCACCAAGTGTCCATCCTAATGCTTCTTTGTGCCTTGAAATTACCTTGATGAACTGTTCTTCCTGTGCATGTGTCAAAGATGCAGAGATGATTACAAGAAGCTTATTACCTTTATACAGGTAGGCGTACTTCAGATGTCCTGAAAGCGGCTTAAGTTCCAATTTAGGTGGTGTGAGAATAGATGCTTGCAGCTTGACCCTTGGTATGCTGTCCAGCTCTAGTGATTCTACTATACGCGCCCATGATACTTGCTCTTTTACTTCAGGATCTGCCTCTTCCACTTCAGACTCCCGCACTACTTCCACGTTGCTTTCGGTGGAGACGTCTAGACTACTCACAATCTCATCAATCACATCAATCCTATAATAGTCATCATCAATAGGCGGATACCTGGCTGTATCGAAGACATTGAACACGACCTCATCATCACAAACTTTAAATCGTAGCTCCCTTTTTTCCACGTCAATACTTGTTTTTCTTGTCATAAGGAATGGTTGACCTAGGAGGAGCGGTACATCACGATCTTCTTCCATTTCCATAATGATGAAATCCACCGGAAAGATTAATGTGTCAACTTTCACAAGCACATTTTCCATGATCCCCTTTGGCCTAGCCACTGATCTATCTACAAGCTGGAGAACTATGGATGTAGACTTCATACCCCCCAATCCAAGCTTTTGGAATATAGAATACGGCATAAGGTTTATGCTAGATCCTAGATCAATAAGCGCCTTCTTGAAAATCTAATTGCCAATAGTGCAAGGTATGGTAAAACTGCCGGGATCTTTCATCTTCTGAGGAAGATCCTGGCTTAGAACTGCACTGCATCCCCTAGTCAAAGATATAACCTCAAAATCCTCTATGCTTTTCTTCTTCGAAATGAACTCTTTAATCCACTTTCTGTATGTAAGCATCTGCTCGAATGCATCGAGCAATGGAATGTTGATGTGGAGGTTCTTGAATAACTCTAGGAACTTCTGATAGCTAAGATGAGAAGCTTGTTTGTTAACTCTTTGAGGGAATGGTGGAGGCAGGTATCTTCTCTCTTGTGCTGGTTTAACAGTTTTTTGGTAGACTTGTCTTTCTCAACTACTGTAGGATTCACCCGAAGTTCTTCTTCTTCCTCACTCACTAGTTTCCCAGATGGTTTCGATGTTGGGCTTACGATGTTCTTCCCCAAATCTAGGCCACTTCTGGTTGTGATTGCCTTACAGTGTTCTTGCTGGGTAGGGGGGTTTCTGTATTGCTTAGAAGTATTCCCGGTTGCCTTGCGTTCAATTGAAGTGCAAGCTGACCTATCTGAATCTCCAGATTTCTGATCGTGGCCTCATGACTGAGAACTTGCTTCCTCAACTCGTCTTCACTCCTCCGATCTTGTTGAGGTGGTGGCTATTTTTGCCACTTTTGTTGGTAATTCTGAGGTTGTTGTGGTTGAGGGCCTTGAGCACTGTTAGCAGCCATAGGGATGTTGGGTTGTTGAGGTACCTGCTGACCTGCATTATTTCTCTACGAAAAATTTGGGTGGTTTCTCCAACCCGGGTTATACGTGGCAGAATATGGATCATTGTTCTTGTTATTATTACCCACATAATTCACAGATTCGGCTAGCAAAGAACAATTATCAGTAACATGAGGTCCAATACAGATCTCACAAACCTGAGCAGGTGTGGGGGTTGGAGCATATGAGGCTTGGATTAACTGTGTGAGAGTTGCCACATGTGCCTTGAGTGCAGTGATCTCACTGTTGTCCTATACGCTACCATTTTTTTCCTTTCCACCCTATCTCCCTACTCGTGATTGTTGGTAGCCATGGCTTCAATAATGCGGAACCCTTGAGTTTCTTCTTTTTCCATCAAATCACCTCCAGCTGCTGCATCTAAGCTGGTTCGAACTTGTGATTCACACCCGTTGTAAAAAGTTTGGATGAGCATCCATTCTGGAATCAGGTGGTGTGGACAGTCACGAAGTAGCTTCTTGTAGCGACGCCATGCTTCATGTAGAGACTCGCCGCCCTATTGCTTGAACTGTGAAATTTTGTTGCATAGTTGAGTGGTCTTGCTTGGTGGGTAGTATTTCTCTAGGAATTTATCTACAAGCTCGTCCCATGTGGTAAAAGTGCCTGCAGGGAATCCGTCAACCCATTCTCTAGCATCATCCTTTAAACTGTGCTTAAACAGCCACAACTTGAGTGCATCTGCTGAGACTCCATTCTACTTGATTGTCGAGCAATGATCTTTAAAGGTTTGGATGTACTTCGCAGGGTTTTCTGAAGGGTTACCCCCAAACTGATCTTCATGAACTTGATTAATAAGGCTAGACTTGATCTCAAAGTTATTGGCCTCCACAGCTGGATACTCGATACTCGGTCGAAGGTCAGCCAGCCTAGGGTGCATCTGCCTTCTCCTGTTATTGTTCGCGGGAACATTAATTACCCGGTTCTGCTCTGCCATCTTTTCTTTGTATTGGTCCCTTAGTCTCGAGCAAAGGGTTCATTCAATTTCGGGGTCATACTCCAGAAGGGGTTGATTGTCAGAACGGGTGTATGGCATACACCTCCTGCGCCTTCACTCACTGCAAAACTCAACGAAGAGGATCAGGCATAGTGAGGAACAACAAGGGTGCAAAAAGCTTAGTCTCAAAATCGTGAAAACTGTATCCAATATTAAAGACAGATTGATTAAATCTGTTCCCTGGCAATGGTTCCAAAAACTTGATGCAATATATATCGGGTTAAAAAGATGTGCAAGAGAACACGATTGCTCAAGTAATAGAATGATAAGTAAGATCGTCTCCACAGGAATAGATAGATCAATTCTCTAACTACTGGATTATGAATTCACAACTTTAATCTAAGCAACTCAATTCGAATGATTGGATTATGATTAATTACTACGAAACGCCGAACAAGCCTAGGGTTGTCAATCCTAAGTTTGCACAACGATCAACTAACTTAACAAATAAAAGAACGAGAACGTGATCTATGTTACGTACTAAGTTTGTCACTCTTAACATGCGAACACTCAACACGAATTAACGAAGCAATTAATGATCAAGTAGATGAATGAAAAGACAACACCTGAACATGAGTTATGAAAATAGCTCGTTGATTGATTAATCCGAATCGCCAATCACAATTCTTCAATTTGAAAGCAAGAAGAAAGAACTAGGGTTGTCTCTTGTGTGAAAATGTTCAAGAGTCCCCTTAACCTAAAGTTCAAGGCCTTATATAGGCCAACATAAAACAAAACCTAAAAGAGAAGTCCTAAATTGACTAAACAGGTCTTCCAAGTTTTCCCGGACAATCCAGCGGGTCGCTGGCTTTTCCAGCGGTTCGCTGGATCTCCTCTGCTCACATCCAGTGGGTCACTGGCTTTTCCAGCAGTTCGCTGGATCTCATCAGTTCGCCCTCTATCGCTTCCGACTCTTCAATTCTTTGGTCCTTGCCATCCGCCTTCGCACCGTGTCTCCCCACCTCATAAATCTCCATCGAACATCTACAAAACAACCAAATTCCGACAGGTCTCTCGCTCCTCGACATGAACACAAAATGCACTAAACATACTATGACATGCGACATAATAAACTCAAAATACGAGCAAAACATGCACCAAACGTAGACAGACATGTGTGTGATTATGCACACATCAGGTATATTAAAATATTTTTAAATCTGTAAAAACTATCTAAAAATATATCCATTTACTATAAAATATTATCTTATACAAAAACTGGAACTAGGATATGCCGCTTAAATTTTTTGAAATAGTATCAGTTATTTTAATTAAAAAACACTAATTTTGACAACGTTTTATCAATTTAGAAAAGTTATTATTTTAGAAAAAATTACTTTACAGGAGATAAAATTTATTGATGAGATGTTTTTAATTTTCATTTACCCTAGAGCGATAAACTATTAAATCAGCCAAAATGAACAGATTCTGAACCAAGGAAAAAAGATGAAAACCCCAAGAAAACCCGAGCCCTCGTACAAATACGAGGTTGCAGCCGTTGGCCTCATTAAAAAACCTATCCCAGAAAAACCAGCCGCATATAGGGAAAAACCGGGAATAGGAAAAAGAGCACCACTGATAACACTGCGAAAAGAGTACCAGGAGACAAAACTCTAAATAATACCCCAATTCAGAACAGACAATACAAGTGGCTATTACCCCAAGTCAGTACTTGAAGTGTCTCTATGAGGAGATTCTTCCGACAAGCTATCAAACACCAACACGTCTAGAATGCAAGTAGGTGGCCAGGTGAAAACCATTATGTTGTAGTCAATTAGGAAAGGCATCTTTGCTAGTTCATGAGCTGCCCGATTAGCATCTCTCCGTACATGGTCAATAAGAACTTGGGAGAACTGAGGGAACAGACTTCTGCAATCATCTAAAATTATTGCCAGATCACTCCTGTCAGGTGAAGTGTTGTTGAGCTGAAGAACTACAGGTAAGCAATCGGTCTCAACAATCACCCTGTCAAGCCCCAATATTCTGGCGAATTCCAATCTTGTAAACACGGCCTGACCCTCCAGAAGCGTAGGATGATGGAGGTTGGGAAAGACTCAGGTTGTCGCCATTATGAACATCCCCTCGTCATCCCACACGACAACTCCGACTTGGCCTCCCCCTTCTGAACGGATACCTGCATCAACATTTACTTTCACCCAACCTGAATCCGGTGATTTCCAATGTGTACTGTGGACAGATTTACGAGTTCCAGCAAGCTTCAGAGTATCCATACACTGTCTCCAGAACTGAATGCCTTTAGCCAATGTCTTGGGTATATTGACTTCCTGATCTGGGACGAAAATGAGGTTGTTTCTTAATTTCCAAATCGACCAGAGGATGGCAACTCTTCTGCTTCGCTCCATAGGGTCGGTGATATCTACAAGTTGATCAATTACCTGTTGTAGTGTTTTCGAGGCATCACCATGGATCTGGACACCCGCCTATTGCCAAATATCGAGAGTGAAAGGGCATCGAAAGAATAGGTGGAGCACAGTCTCGGGACTACCTGCACAACAAGGACAGATGACGTCAATCTCAATTCCCCTTTTTAAAAGATTATCGCGGACAGGAAAGTTGTTGTCAAGCATTCTCCATAAATGCGTTGTGATCCGAGGCGGGCATTGAAGGTTCTAGCAAATCCTCCACAACTGAGTAGCTACATTTGGTATAAGGGCTAGAATAGAATATAGATAAAATTGTATATCGAGATGTTTTTTTGGCTGAAAAAGCGTTTAGAAACCGTACAACGTAAAAACCGTGGTCCACCCCAATAACACTTTTTTTTTAAACCCCAATAACTTTGCTAAAGATTTATCGCTAGATAAAAGAGAAAATAATATAACAGAAAAGAAAATATACCTATGCCCAATCCATAAAACCCCCGAAAAAAATAGAAGTAAAAAATAATATAATAAAATTAAGTTATATTGTACAAAATTAAATATTACGAACTACAATAAAGGCCCATACAGCCAAGATCCTAACCCAACGTCCCCTGACCACAGTACTTCAAGAATCCCAACTGGAGGAACCATGACCATATCCTGAATCCCAAACCGTCACCCACGTGGTTACCTTCTTCCTTACAAAAAGAAATTCAACAGAGGCCCAACACCAAAACTGGAGAAGGAAAGATGGTGCATCAAGTTGTTTGCAATGAGTTTTTGGTTGTGGTATAATAAATTTGATTGTATTGATTGAATGAGGAAAACTGTGTCATGATCGACATGGACGGGAAGAGTAAAATTCAAGCGTACAAAATTACGCATACACAGCTTCGTTAAATTTTTCATGAATCGCCAACATTATAACTGAACTTTATTAACATTCGATTGAGGAATCATGCATACATAATCATGTGGACAATATTTAGAGTGTTTGATAAGTCAATCATCTCGTTTCCATATAAAATTAAACATGTGCTAAAAGCACTCTTTATCGGTGTTGCATACCCAAGTTTCACCGATAGGTCCTCTTGCTTTAACATTACTAAAATTTTAGGCTCTAGCGGGGAAAACTTAGCGGTGGATGAATGGCCGCAGAGATCTATTGTGGCAAAAATTATGATATGACATATAAAAATATGTTACGGAGAATACCATTTCCCCTCTAAAACTCTATTGCGACGATAGAAATTCTATTGCCACTATAGGTTTTTAGCGGTGACATTTTTTTTCTCGGCTAATAATGAATTGCGTGAAAAAAAGTGATATCGCGGCTAAAAGTTTCTAGAGGTGACAACATCGCTGCTAAAACGTTGTAGTTGGAATTTCCATTTTTTGCTGCTATACATATTTAGTAGAGATCAAATCGCCACAATTGCTCAAAACTTCTTTTCAATTTTTATATAGTAGTTTTAATTAAATTAAAATACTATAATTATATATATATATATATTGTAAATGTAGCAATGTAGATTATATATATAGTGTCATTAATCCAATATATATTACGTATTACACACACACATATACATTTGTCGTTCCTACACATTCAATCTATAATATAATAATTTATTAAATATACACTTCCAAATTCCCAAAACCGTTCGCGCCATTTTCACAAAACCTCTATGCCTTATCCTGGTAATTCTCTTCTCTAACTCTCTCTTGTTTCTCCACCGTAGGAACCCATTCTATTTTCATCTATTCAGGCGTGGGTTTAGGGTTTGTCTTGATTACAAAATTAAAACCCCAAGAAAAAGGGCTGATATATTTCTGTCATGATAGTAAAAAAGAATCGTATCCTCTTTGTCTTGAAAATTGTAATTCATAGCCGGCACAAATGATCTTCTTAATTTCAGTCAATGGAAACGGACGGGCAGTGAAGATTTCCATGGAGTTGAGCCTGCATCCGAATCAGGTAATTAAGTTCCTGGTTCTTTATTTTCTGTTTAATTGGTGTAACGGGTGGGCTTATTGGCTAGGGTTTCTTGGTGGGTGTTTGTGATTCTTGGGTGGGTGGGATTTTTGGGTGAGGAATTGGTAGTTCTTGGTTTGGGTTTCTTGGTGGGTGTTTGCGATTCTTGGGTGAGATTTTTGGGTGAGCATTTGGTAATTCTCGGGTTGGGTTTCTTGGTGGGTGTTTAATTGATTTTTTCCAGTATTCTCTTTCTTTTGATTCTAAATTAGAAAATATAAGTTTTTTCCTCTTTCTTTTGATGGCTTATTGTTGTGTTCTTGATTTTCATCGAGACTTTAGGTGTCTTTTAGTTTCTGTGTTTTCCCTTTTTTTTGTTCCAAGAACAGATCCCTGCAATTATAGACGGGAAAGGATTCCAATGGATGTTTAAGAACTAAACTGAAATTGTCATCTTGTTATAATAAGGTTCCAATCTGGTTTAATTCCCTCTAATATAATCCAACCTCAATCGCTGTAATTTGAAAGAGCAATATTAAACAACTACTTAGAACGATTGTCTTGCATATTGTCTTTGAGTGTATTGAAAGTTTGGCAGTTTCGATGTTGAGATGCTAAATATAGACACCAGAAGCAAGCAATAGGAACAAGGACCAAAACCTAGAAAGAAAGATGCCACTACACCTGTCAATTTAATTTAGCTACAACAGTTTCAGTATTTTCCTTTTTTTTTTTACGAGAAACACCTCCCTCTTGATGGATTCATTGATGTTCATTGGTTGTGTTCGAAACCAACCCAAGAAATAAAAGAAGCATAGCCAGATTTCTACATGAAACAAAATTGTTAATCCAGGCTTGCCACATTACAATTACAAGGGAAAGCCCCGTCTTCCAACCAAAATCAATCTCATAATGCATGCATGATAACAGCGTAAAAAGGGTATAAGTCGCAACAAAAAATGGCATTCGACCAACTAAAGAGGCACCTCTAACTTGCTTTAGCATTGAAAGTGATACTGTTTTTTACTACATGGTATATGTCACCGATATTGGTGATACTGTTTTCTACTTTTGTATTGAAAGTGAAGTCTGATAAGCACTGATGGTTCTGAATCCACCTATAAAGGTGATGGAACTAGGAATGGAAGGTAAACTGCCACTGATTTAACCAGAATATGTGTTATTGTAGTTATTGGTTTTGAGCGCTATGGATTTTTTGGGCGAACGAGATCGAGCTCGCATAGTTTGGCATTTGTGTTGTCCAATTGCGGCTATCTTCTATCTAAGAAGGTATTATATTCTTCTAACCTATCTCTTATCCTTGTAATGTGATGTACATGAGATTTGAACGATATATATGTGGTATGAAAAGTTTCTTATTTTTTTACATCAAACACATTTAGGATGAGTGAGAGGATTTGGCATAAGACGTACGATCGAAACTCAGACAAATATATGAATGGAATTTTTGAATTTCTTACTGTTGCCTTGCGACACCGTCGTGCATCAGATGGATATGTGTTATGTCCATATCAAGATTGTTTAAATCTTAAGTGGCATGCGAAACATGTGGTTGCTACACATCTATTAAAAAAGAGGATGGCATTTAGTTATACTACATGGGTATATCATGGTGAAAAGTTCTCTGGGGAATGTGGTGGAATCAAGTACATTGTTGTCGTAGTGTTGAAGTTCCACAAACTGAAAATGATGATGAACTAGTAGAGTCAATTTGATTAGGGGATAATGGTACCCCTGATGAAGGCAGGTAATTTGATGAGGATGCTGCGATGAATATACTAGATGACCTTTTTGATGATAAAGAAGATGAGGGAATTGAAGGAGGAGATGTAGATGTAGATAAATGGGGCTCGCTGTTTGCTAACGCAGAGAAGGATGTTTACCTAAGCTGTAAAAAAATTTCTCTACTTTTAGCCGTAATTGAATTGATGCATATTAAAATAACTGGTCATCAAATAGAGAGCTGCTTTAATACATGGTTGAATTTTTTGAAGAGGATGCTGCCTGAACGTGAGAGGTTGCCATCCACTTATTACGAGGCTCAATGTTGAAAGCATTAGGAATGGTTGCTAGTCTGATACATGCATGTGTAAGCAATTGTGTGCTATTCGAAAAGGAGTTTGAGGGATTAGATAAGTGCCCTCGATGTAGTGAATCTCGATGGAAGTTGGGAAAAAAGGAAAGAAAATTCCAGTAAAGGTTTTGCGGTCCTTCACCTTAAAGCCTCACTTGCAATGCTTGTTTAGATGTAAGGAAATAGCTGCCAATATGAAGTGGCATAAAGATGAGCATAAAAAATTAGCTAATATGCTTAGCCATCCTTCTGATTCAGAAACTTGGGAAGATGTTGACCGACAATATCCTACTTTTGGTGTATAAGCACGCAATGTCTAGTTAGGTCTAGCTACTAATGATTTTAACCCATTTGGTCAGCTTAGTGTTTCATACAGCTGTTGGCCCGTGAAGTTATTTGTGTACAATGTTCCACCGTGGAAATGTATGAAGGAACCATACATATTTTTGTCGTTGCTTATTCCAAGGCCTAAGTCACCTGGGAAGGGCATTGATATGTTTTTGCATCCACTAATAGATGAGTTAAAAGAGTTGTGGAATGTGGGAGTTCAAACTTTTGATGTTGAATCTGGTCAATCATTTTGGATGCATGCTATCTTGTTATGGACAATTCATGATTTCCCTGCATACGGTGATTTATCTGGTTGGACAACTAAAGGTTATAAGGCATGCCCTGTTTGCAATATTGATATTGATAGTGGCCATAGTCAAAATAAGTTCCACTACATGGGCCACAGACATCTTTTGCCCAAGCATCACCAATGGCATCATCAAAGATCTAAATTTGATGGGATAGTGGAGAAGCGTGATCCCTCTAGGAAGTTTACAAACGAGGAGATTATAGCATAACTAAGCGAGTTTGAACATGTTATCTTAGGTAAAATGATTGCATGTCTTCCTAGATAAAGCAACTCTTCCAAGCGAAAGCAACGTGATTGTCCCAATTGGAGTAAAAAAGCATTCTTTTCGAGTTGCCTTATTGGGGGATGTTAAGATTAAGGCACAACTTTGATGTGATACACATAGAGAAAAATATATGTGATAATGTTGTTGTGACTATTTTAAATATTAAGGGTCGTACTAAGGATACCGAGAAGGCCAGAAAAACACTAAAAGAGATAAAAGTTCGTCCTTAATTGCATTTAATAGAGCAACCAAGTAAGCAAAAGCCAGATAAACCAGCTGCAAAATATGCTCTTTCACGATCTGAATTTAGACATCTGTGCACTCATGAAAGATGCAAGATTGCCAGATGGCTATGCATCCAACATCTCAAAATGTTTTAAACCCGAGAGTCATACTGTATTGAAGGGTTTGAAAAGCCATGATTGTCATGTTCTTATGCAGAGGATTCTCCCTATTGTTTTGAGGGGATTTCTTCCGATGGTATTTATGGTCTCTAAGTGAAATTTCTCTATTCTTTAGAGAATTATGTGCTAAAGAGTTAAGAGTAGTTGACTTGGTAGCCTTGGAACAAAGTATCATAAGGATGTTGTGTAAGTTTGAAATGATATTTCCATAAGCATTTTTTGACGTGGATCATCATCTCGTTGTGCATCTTCCATATGAAGCTCAGATGTGTGGTCCAGGAATAGAGCTAGACTTGAGGACTCAATTGCTGAAGCTTATATTATGAGGGAGTCTTTGACTTTTTGCTCATTATATTTTGGAGATAATGTGGAAACTCGATTTAATAGACTACCCTGACAATATGACATAGCAGATAATATTGATAATATTGATAATTTGACTTTTCATTCTTATTCTTGATAATTAAAATTCACCTTATTTTAACTCAAATAATATTGGTTTTATAAAGGGAATTCATCGAGGAACTACATGCCAAAACTATTTGCAATATTGCAGGAGTATTGCGCAAAGAGTTCCCTAGTTGGTTTAAGTAGAGAGTATGTTTTTTCTCATTCTTTTTTATTTTAATTTGTTATAGGATCAAAGAAGATTCAATAGTGCTAAACTTTTTACTACTTTATAGATTTTGAATGCTCGGGCTGCTAGGTTGGAAGATATATCTGATGACTTAGATGCTCTATCTTGGGGTCCTACATTAAATATTCAGATATTTCAAGGATGCATTGTTAATGGAGTAAGATTTATCACAGAGAGTCGTGAAGTTATGCACACAACACAAAATTCTAGTGTTTCTGTTGGAGGAGCTTGGGATAGGTCGGATATGGTTTTCTATGGGTCATTATCTCGAATCATCCAACTTAATTATATGGGCGAATGAAAGATGTTCTTGTACAACTAGGAAAACTATGTGGTGCATATGTGCAGGTCTCATATTGAAGTTTTTGGTTGTCGGTGAACTTACTTATTCTAAGAGGACTTTCATTTTATTTACAGCGGCATTATTTATTAACATGTTCTTATTGTACATAGCATGGAGCGAGATGGTCCTGGTGCGTGTAGCCGGAGAGGAGGATATACTAAAGGAATTGAAGGAAGGCATAATTATGGACTTAGAGAACGTACTTCTGGACTTGGAGGAGGACGTACTGAGGGGCAGTCTGAAGGTCGTTATGTTGATGTTATGACATCACAGCAAGAACCTTCACAGTCATATCTACCTCTTTCAGGTTATTTATTCAATTTAACATTATTTGAATTATGTTTGTTAATTAGATATGAATTTTTATGTATACTAACAACCCTCATGTGTAGAGACAAATTGGTTCCATGAGGATGACGCTATTGGGTTTCGCAACTCACCACCGGAGACCCATATTGACCATTCTCTGGACCTCACTGTTACTATGCACAGGGGTGAGGATCATGAGATTGATGCCAATGATATTGATGGTGGTGATGACGAGGATAGGGATGGTGGTGATGACGAGAATAGTGATGGTGGTCATGACGAGGCAGAAGATGGTGAACATGACACTAATGTCAACAGTAATGATGGTACTGATCGTGAGATTGAGTGTTGGACATAATATATGTGTAAAAATATATTATTAGAGTAATGGTAGATTCAAAAGATTTTATGAAGAAAGCGATTTATAAGAAAGGGCAAACCAACATGATGCAATGATAATAATATGAGAAAAAAGGTTAGCTTCTATTGAATCATGTTAACTTATATCTTCTCTTCTATTACTCAAATGTCCAAGAAAAAAATTCCCTGTCATGAATAGCAACAAACCCGTTCAACCTTATATATATTACAAATCAAAGGAATGGTTTATATTTCTATTAAAATGACTATCTTAAAAAATTCAAATACATTAAATGAAGTTAAATAGATATTTAATTTGTATTTATTTTGATTCCTTATTTAGAAAATATATTATTTGTGTCAAAATTAAATTTAATGAACATTCATGAACAGAATGATCATCCATACCCTAATTTAATCCATTTGGTTTTTAGTTTTATGTTGTACCCGGACTTACTTAGCTATATAATTTAGTTTCTAATTGAGTGAGAATTTGGGAGACCGAAAAAAATTCAACAAATATGAAAGATGAGAATCAATGTGATTCCAAGAAATATATATTCCAAAGAAGGAAACTAAGTAAATAATGACTAGAAATACATATCCAAGGGGAGTTAATTGAGGATTTTCATATTGGAGCACATTTATTCCTCTACTTCTGAAATAGGCTCTTTGTTCTAGTTACAAAAGAGAGAGAAAAAAGTATAATGCTCAAGAGGCTAATAATGCTCGTTATACTTGTCATCCGGGAAGAACCAAAATGTATCAAGATCTCAAGAAAAAATTCTAGGGAGCTGCATGGTATGTCAACTTGTATAAGCAGAGCATCAATAATTAGTTGGGCCTCTATAATCATTAGATATCCTAGAGTGGAAGTGGGAGAAAATTATAATAGATTTTATTGATGGGCTGCCAAAAAGTGCGCATGGAAAAGATGTTGTATGGGTGGTGGTGGATCGATCGACAAAAGAAGCTCACTTTTTAGCATACAAGATGGATATGTCTATGGAACAAATGGTCGAACTCTACTATAAAATAGTGGTATCTTACATGGGGTTTCGATGAGTATTACCTCTGATAGAGACAATAGATTTATGTCAAAGTTCTGGAGAAACCTTTGGACTCAATGGGAACAAAGTTTCAATTTAACATAGCTTTTCACCCATAGTCTGTTAGACAGTCAAAGAAGACTATACAAACTTTAGATGATATGCTACATGCATGTGTACTAGATTTCAAGGATAATTGGGAGAATCACCTTCCCTTGATAGAGTTCGCGTATAATAACAGCTATCACGCAAGTATAGGGATGGTTCCTTATTAAGTATATCATATATAAGAAAATGCGAGTCCCTAATATGCAGGAATAAAGTAGGGAAGAAAAGGATAATTGGTCTATAAATGTTTGGGGAATTGACTACTAAAAGTATCGATCATCTGTGGGAGAATTTAGGTGGCATAAAATTGATAAAAGAAATTTGTATATCGTCGTAGAAGATAGCTAGAATTTGAGATAGGGGACCACATATTTTTAAAAGCTTCACCCACGAGAAATGTTTAAAGGTTTGGTGTGAAAGGAGTATATTAGGCATTATGACATTATTGAACAAATTGGAAAATTAGCATATCATTGAGCTTTACCTCCCAGCTTGATTGGGATCCACGATGTGTTCCATGTGTCCATGCTATGAAAATATGTCTCAAAGGAGGGGCAAGTGGTGCAAGAAATTTTGACTATACTATAATCTAATTTTTGCTATAAGGAAATTCTATTAAGGATATGATGTCTAAGCCCAAATAATATGCAAGAGGACAATCCAATACGTTAAAGTATAATAGAGTAACCATACAGAGAGAAAAAGGCTATATAGGAGCTAGAGACAGAAATTAGGAGCAAGTATTCCTTCGTTTTTAAATAAACAAGTATGCTATTTTAAATTTAGTTTGAGGAGAAACTTTATTTTAGAGAAGAGAATCCTAGACCAAGAAACTAACATACAAGTTATGAAACATATGGGGAATTAATCCACAATTTTCTAAGTGATTATGCACCACTATAAACTTCAACAAACCCTAGAGTTTGTCATATAAATAGAAACATTAGAAATCCTAACCGCCCCCTATCCCTCTAACATATTTTTGGCTTAAATTAGATATTAATATTGTATTATTATTATTAGTAGTAGTGTTACTTATAAATTAGGGTAAATTACCCTCAAGTCCCTAACTTTTGTCCGTTATTGTGGTAGGGTCCATTACTTATCAAAATTAGATATAAGATCCATATTTAGTAATGAAATATTGTTATTAGGTCCCTGGCTACATCATCAATTCTTTTTTCATTTTTTTCATATAATTGACCAAAATACCCTTAAGCCAAAAATAAAAAAAACATTTTCTTCAACCTCAAGCCAAATCACCAACACTAACAACAAAGTTTGCCCTCTTCTTTGGCTTCTAAGCCGACAATAAGAAGTCCAACCTCTGATGGGCATCAAGTTTTCCTTCTTCTGCAACACAAAGAATTCAAAAAAAGAAAGTAAAATCACATGAATCTAGACTTGACAAAGTTCTCCAGGGCTTCAGCATCGACCAGGCCATCATCGAGTTCACTCGGAATAGGGCCCACAAGTTTATCATGGCACTCTCTACCTCTAAGAATGTCTCCAATATTATTTTCCTCTAGAACCCACTATCAATATTGATGAGCATCAAGCTTCTCGACAAGCATCAAGCTTTGGGATCGACGATTTCCTAATCCCAATGGCGAGGTTAGTCACATCATCTATGAGAATATTGGGGGTGTTGGTGACCCTAATCCTCTTCTCCTAACACTGTAGCTGGAGACAATCTCAAGCTTTGGGAGCTGCTCGATCATCTGGGCATCGATGCTAGCAGACACGATGTGACCCTAAGCACACCCACATCCCATCGAACCTTGAATGGAAACCCTAACAATTGAATCTCTTAATGCAAATTATAGCAAACCCTAGCATATAAATTGGGTTTAGGGATCGTAAATAGGAAGGGAGCAATCGATTATCGTGGATGAACAAATTGGGGGAGGCTGAATTAAAAATCTATGCTTATATTTCATTAATTAAAAATCCGTACTTGAAGAATTCGTGCTTGTAGTTCATAAATTAAAAATCTAGGAGCTTGAAGAAGATGACCAGTATCTCTCGTGCTTCAAGAATTTTCTATTTTTTTATATAAGGGTATGTTAGTCATTTTAATGATAAAAAAGTTGCTGACATTAGCCAAGGGTCTAAAAAAATATTAATTCAAAAAATAAGGATCTTATATCTATTTCTGATAAGCGAGGGACCCTACCACAATAATGGACAAAAGTTAGGGACTTGAGAGTAATTTACCCTATAAATTATAATACATTTCTTAAATATTCTGTAAGATGTTTCAAAAAATTGACTCTTCTAAAATTTTTATGATATGCTAGATAAGTTTATGATAAATTAAATTTTCATGTATATTCATTACGATTTAGTAAAATTTTATGTTATAGAATCTCTTCCAATTAATTCAAGGTCGAACCCTGTAAGATCATATAGACCCTACAGACCTTGAGAATAAGGATATGGGTTTAGTTATGAAATGTTTTGAGGATCTGAGGTTGGGTATGGATCCAAATTTTTGAACTAGGATATGGGATATGGTCCTATTAATACTCTATCCTAATTATCGATCTTTATCCCTACTTTTCCCTCTTCATTTTAAAGATTCTCACAAAATATCTCTTTTGTGAGATAGGAGAGACAATTGGACTGAGGAGATTCTCTATGAGATCAGACGAAATTTTGGAAGATTTAAGAAGGAGATTGGGTAAGTTATTCTCTTCTCGTGCATTTGATCTATATATATTGAATGATGATTTATGAGTTTTATTCAAATGCATGACAATCTACAACATCAGGAACAAAGAGTGAGCCTTTTTATTCTTACATCGTAACTCTAGAATTTTGGAATGACATTTGAGAGTCAATCTAAATAGTTTAGGACCAAGGGTAAGGCTTCTGAATAAGGTAAATGAATTATGTCCGAATTTGACTTGATATGGATATTGTTTTAATTTTTGGATTTCATTATAGTGTAATATAATCTTGAATTTATGATATGATTCGTGGAATAATTTGTGATATGATTTGTTTAAACATGCAAGATTGTTCTCTACCAAGAGTACATATCACTTAAGGGGTTATTGGGTTACCTAAAGTGTGTGTGATCAAATTGATAGAAAGGTACATGGTCTATCTGGACTCGTGGAGGGTGATACTTCTACCTATTGAGTCCTTATAGGAAAAGGTGAGTTTTTACTTGTGGACCTAAAGAATTTTGTTATGAGTATATAGACTCCGAAGTCCCATTAAGTCATTTATTTTGTTTCTTTTATCTATTTACTAAATTTATGATCACCATGAGTGTCTTTGTATGTTTTTCGATGATGGATCAAAATATAAGTCATAAAAGAGAGCTACATGCATTCATTTTTTGTTTTTAATAGATAATAATCAAATATTTTCTAAATATTTGCAATGAATGTTTTGTTGTTTTAAAAATTTTGTTATTTAATATTGTTAGTGCCAAATGGAATATTTCACATCATAAAACTTTGTCATGCCTCTTGTTGAGTTGTTACATCACCACCTGCATCAAAGAACCAAAGAACACAGAAGAAATTAGTGTCACCAAATGATCATCCCTTCTAATATGCATAGGAACACCATAACAAACAACTTTTAAAAAGTAAGAGAATGGAGAATAGGTCAGGGTCCACTTTGAGACAGAGACAAAGTGATTTTCAAGCACTAAACATAAACTTGACTTCTCACCTCCAAATTAGCAAAAAAGACCATGAAATGCTTGCCAACAATTAGACAGAACAAAGTAGCTTTGATCTTAAAGTTGTCTAGCATCACAAGTAATTTGGGAAGGAGCCTAACATTCGAAAGCTCGATAATAAGGGTGCAAAGAAGCCAATCGGATATCATAGAAGAAGGGTGCATAACATGGTTAGCTTGGGAACCAGTAGTGGGCACAACCAAAAGAGAAAGAGGCACCATGGGATGATTCTCCAAAGCAACAGCATTTGATGAGCCAACCTGACATTTAGTATTAAACCCTAGCAATAGTAGAAGACATGCCGCCACACCATAGAGATGTAGCACCTGAAGGTTTATGGGCAAGACTTAGAGTAGCCCTAACTGGGAGACCATAAGCCAAGCCTCGCAAGGCCAAGTTCATGGTAGGGCATTTGAACCTAATAGTAGCCATAAACAACTTACATTTTTGCACAACATGACTGTTTAGCTTAGAAACCTCTGGGATCTATGGGATCCACACAAAACTAATGTTTGAACCTTACTTGGAGAAATTTGATGAGATGTAGGCATCACAAACATTCATGTGTGTAGCGAATAGATTTTATGGATTTTTTTGGATACTATTGAGAAGCTAGCCCATCCATGAACAAGGAAACAACCAATTAAATAGAGCTTATAAAGCAACAGGAGATTAGGAAACACCAACGAGTATCAGATGATGAGATTTAGATGGGATAAAGGGAGCAAGAGTGAGGAAGGTTAGAGAGGGATTGGGGGTTTAGAGGGAAAAATAACTTATGTATTAGTATATTTTACATTTTGGCCGATCGAGAAATTTTTAGCTTAACATATTAATGTTAATATTAATAATGATTTAAGTCAAACAATTAATTAATAAGATCACCTCATAATCGTCCAACTTCAAATTTGACATCTTATAGACTTTTAACTTCGTAAAAATTGTAGTATAACTTGATATTAATAATCTAATCAATGAGGGTCCTCTTTGACATTCTAGAGTCAAGGCCATCAATAACATTTAGAGTATGAACGAGCATCATGGATACCTTAGCGTAAAGTTTCTTTAACCCAAAAGCCAAAACAACAAAAGAAATCTATAATTTCTAGGTGTAATGTTTACCTTTCAAACAAAATTTAGCCCAAAAAGGATCAACTTGTAATTTTTGAAAACCTACTTGTACCAAACTATAACTTTACCATCTACAAAATTATGAATAACTCACCTATCTCTATTAGACTTATTAAAACTTTCTGAATCTTTTCTAGATTTATCAAGCAGTCCTTCAACTTATACCAACTTGAAAATCACTCCCAAATTTACTTAAATAACTTAAAATCCTAATTATATAAAGCATGAAATATCACCGGACTACTAAATATCGATATTATTCTCATACCAACTCATGCAAAGTAAGTAATGATAGGTCATACTGATCTGTTGATCTATTGATTTGTTGAGAATACTAAAAATGAACTATAAATAGATGTTAATGAATTTGCTAATTTCAAATGAATACCAAAAATGAGATGTGGATAATAACACAAATATGCTAATTCTATGAATACTCGAGTGTGTGATGTGATAACTAATAATGATTTTATTGATTTCCTAAGATACCTAAAGTAAAATTTTATATTCTATCTCTAACAATTTTAAGAAGTCTATTTATTAATAGTGTTCATCCTCTTTACTCAAGCATGTACCAACTTTTCCTGAGTTCAATGCAAGCTAGAGCTTGCTTTAAATAGGCTTGGCGGATCTGAGCTCACTTCCACTTGTCCAATGTGAGCTACTTTAAGAAAGCTTGTATATAAATAGATTAATTACTCCGGAAGGTTCCGAATATGAAGACTTCATAAACTATAAAGTTATAGATTACTAGACAATGCCCCATAAATATAAAGTTGGAGATATATGTTCTACATATCAATGACAGCAAGAATCATATCATTGCAAAGTCCCAAGTCAAAATTTTTGACCAATTTACCAAGGATAGGTGAATGCCATCTAAGGACGAGAAGCAATGGTAGACAAAAGACAACATGCTAAGATAGACCGAGAATGATGTGCAATACCAGTCTTGACCAAGGAAAATCATAAGTGGTCTTGACCAATAAAATACCATCATTGGTCTTAATCGAGAGGAGATTATTGTTGGTTTTGGCCAAAGGAGACCATCATTATTTTTTAACATGAGAATATAATACAGTCTCTACTGAGAGAGACCATAGGCAGTCTTAAGGAGTGTGTGTTTTATATGTGTTTAATCATATTTTTGTTTATTTTTGTGAGTGTCTAGTTAAGTCATTTATCAAATGTGTGTTTGAATTAAAGGATGGGCTTCTACTTTTTTTTGAATATCCTTGCATGAACTTAGAGTGGTTCAAAAACATGTGGCACTTGGACGAGAGGATGAGAAGGAAGGAAAGGTGTCTTAAGTGGCCTAGCACACGCTAGCCATCTAGCATTTAGGGGAGATGGTCAGAAAAATGAGTGGCCACTAGGTTCATAACGGTTAGTAGAACTTGCAAGCTCAATTTTTTTAGACTTCTCATTTGATCTATTTTTTATCTTGTTCAACTTGGGGTCTTCTGATTTTGCTATATAATATTGTATTTTATTCTATTTCTTTATTCTAGCCTTTTTGTGATTGACCATGAAGACATTTAATTATGAATAAACTATAGTTTTGTTATTTTTTCTAGTTAGGTAACTTAGTTATATATACGCATGCCCTAAGATTTTGGAACCGTTAGCTGGTTTAGCACGCCCTAACCTCTTAGCAATTGCTCTAAGGAAAGGTTAGAACATTGAGGTTTTTGACACCTAACGTTGCTATGTACTTAGCGGTGGCTAGACTTCTCAAGCTCAGTTTTTCTTGACTTACTAATTTTTTGAGTTTTTATCCAATATGATTTTAAACAATTTTAGATTCATGTTTTAGCCCTAGAAAATCATCTTTTGTTCTAACCTTATTCTTTGCCTCTTGTAAGTAGCCATCAGGACTTTTAATTAGGAATAAACCTTACTTTTCCTATTTGCTCTGGTTAATTGGCTTAGTTATACATATGCTATAAGCCCTAGGATTTGGAACTTTTGCTCTTACAAATTCCGAGACTCTTGGAGATTTATTATAGGGCATAATTTTAGTTAGTCATGTGGGGGTTTGACAAGGCTTGATTATTATGACTAAACTCTCTTTATCACTCTTATATTAATCACAATTATGTTCTTTGTCAATCTATTATGCTTAATGAACATGCATAGCAAATCGTTGTATATTGAATGCGAAGACCTAATTTATGATTATTTTCCTTTGTGATTTATATCATGCATAGTAGTCATCAGTTCATAACTTTAATATTTAGCTTAGCTTGATCACTTGGTTATGATTCTAGTTGAGGAGATTGAATGGTAAGCACTCAAATTAGTGAAAGAATGAATTAGCATATTTTTATTTATTAATAAAATATCTTGATATTGTAAGAATAGCACATTAGAAAGAATTTTTATTATTGATTTTACTTGAAAACTAGGTCTAATTTATGAGCAAAAGCGTTATGAAGATGCACTAAAAGACTCTCGGTACTAATTAAAATTTCATAAAAATCATAATTTTGCATGGATAGCTAATCCATAGAGTATCGTGCTTGTTGCCTTCAATTTTATAACTCATTTATTTACACTCTTGATTTTGTTTATTTTCTTGCAAACTTGTTATTTGTTTTATAACTTGATAATTTGCTACCTATATTAATTGGCAATTTCAGTACAGACGTTGCTTATCACTGTAATATTTGATTATGTATTTATTATTTATAATTTTCCATATGTCGAGTCTCTAACCAAAAGACTCAATGTGGTGTTGAGAAATGGATGAACAAAAATAATTTTGCCAAATTGGGTAATTCGAGAAGTGTTGATAATGCCAAGATTAATTTTTTTTGCTTCAATACCTCATCGCAATAAAAATTGGGTAATTCGAGAAGTGTTGACCAAAAATTGGACCACTCGTTGAGATATTTTATTTTTTAACATTGACAAATTTTGGGTATTATATTGATATATTTTATATGTTAATATTGACATGTATACATTTTTTTTGTGAATTTTTATGCAAAATAAAAATTAAAAATAATATAAAATAAAGAATTCTATTCACATATTTCCTATGTCAACATTGATATATATTTTGTGTTATATTAACATACTTGTATAGCAATGTCCGTCTTGTATATTTTATTTTTATATTTGTTTAGAAGATTCATATATGTCAATATTGACGTACGAATTATGTCATACATTTTAGGCTTGTAACTTTGGTTTATCTTAGATTTATAGTATACTCATCCTTTTTTGTGGAGATAGAATGCTCAACCTTGTTTGCTCTTCCTAAGTTCCTTCTATTCTGTTTCATTTTCACGAGGGGTTACACTACTGCGAAGTAAGTAATGAGGACCTCTTTTTATAGCCTATTTTATGATGGGTAAATTTTTACATCAAAAGTTATATCTTCAACAACCAAATTATATTTGTATTCAAATATTAATTGTACTAATTAATTTTAGTTTGACATACATGTCAAACTATAAATGGTGACAAAAAATATTCTACTATATTATAATATGATGTTGAGAGTCTTCGAACTCTCAACATCTTGTTGAACTGCATCCAATTTAATTAATTTTGTTGTTTTAGGGAAGCTACTTGTTTGGTTGTACATACCTACTTGTTTTATTTTTTGTTTGAAAATGATGATAATCTTCTCGTGCGTATGCGATTGTTTTTCAAATAATCACAAATAAACTCTATTAAATAAGGGCGTGTAACACTTTGCCGATGCAGTTTCCATGCAAGGCTATATTTTATGTTTTATTTGGGATTTTTAGGTTTGCACCTCGACTTGTTGTTTGAAAAGGTATATTTATTGCACTAAACATCAATTGTACATAGTCGGTGTGAAGGTTGCACAAGATACGCAACCAAAACACAAAACGGTTAAAAATGACTACCTATATCCCGAATTTGGATTGGGTGCCAAGGATAAAAACTCTCCCTATATAGGAACTACAATCTGGATCATTAGATCAGAATAAATTCCTTAATATTCCGATCTAATGGATATTAAGCACCGAGGTCATTTTAGTCATTTGATATCAACCTATTTTAGGCTACTGATCAATTAATTCCTGTTTTGGAGGGATTTTTAAATTTTGAATCAGCAATTAAATAGGAAAAGAAGATTTGAACAAAAACTGTTCACATTCCCACTTGTTTCAAACATGGACATATTCGTTTAAAAAAAAACTGTTCACATTCCCTTTCTTCCCTCCACGTCCAAAATTCCACCCACGATCAAAAAGTCCAAAAACCTAAATTCTCAAGCCCTAACCGTCATCTTCTCTGTCCGTCTCGTTTCCCTTTCTTCCCTCCTCGGTCCGTCGTTCCCCCGGCCTTGTCGGTCACCGTTTCTTCCCTCCTCGGTCTGTCATTCCCACGGCCTTGTCGGTCACCGTTTTGCCTTGCCTCGTTGGTCACCGTTGTCTCCTCTGTCCATCGTCGTCTCCTCGGTCATTGTGGTCTCCTCCGCCCATCGTTCCCCCGGCCTCGTTGCTCACCGTTGTTGCCCCAGCCTCGTTGGTCACCGTTGTTGCCCCAGCCTCGTTGGTCACCCATTATTCCACCGGTCTTGTTGGTTTCTGTTGTTCACAGTATTATCCAACATCGCCACTCTCTGATTTAGGTTTTTACTATTCAAACTTCATATTTTATTGTTCATATCAGGTACAATGAGCAACGAAGGACATCATTTTCCGATTGAAGAAAACCCACCGAGGTCTATGCCCAAGAGCGAGGAAAAGGTACGGTTCTATTATGTTTGTTCTTCACGTTGATCGTTTATTGTGTATGATTGTTAATTTTAATTATGGTTTATGTTTGGTTTGTTTGGTGCATCGCGGGTTTCCTTTGTTGCATAACTGGTTGATATTGCTACATAACTGGTTGATATTGCTGCATTGGTGGGTTGCTAGGTTGTATTGATTGTTTACTTGATTGGTTCTATTGCTGGTTTCCTTGGCAATATTGTTGGTTCACTTGGTTGTATTGCTAGTTTGCTTGTTTATATTGCTGGTTTCATTGGTTTTATTGCTTGTTTGATTATTTATATTGCTGGTTTCCTTGGCTCTATTGATAGTTTGCTTGGTTGGAACTCTGGTAATAATGCTCTGTTTTATTGTGATTCTCAGAATATCGTAATATTCTGTAAACCTTCGAAGGTCGCCAGTGTGAATGAGTTCTTGCGGACACAAGTTTCCAAGATGAAGCAAAGAAATCGGAGGAATCTAATAATGAGTTCTGGATTTGGATTCCTGCTTGATCTTTTGGTAAAAGATCAAAAAAAAAACTGATATGATGACAATTGTCCACCGCCGATGGGATGGGCACGATGTGAATGTCACGGAGAATCACATACACAAATTGTATGATGCCAACTTGTTTGGTAAAGTTCGTCTTGATATGGAAGCACCATGGGCGGATAAGGCTAGGAACGAGTTTAAGGAGCAATTTTGAGATATGCGTATATTTCCTACAGGATATCTTTATGTGAGGAATAAGGACATGGAGGAGGCACTGAAAAGATCGAGTGGGCATGTCTTTAGCAATGAGGACTAGGCTAGGGTATATATAATGTATGCCTTTTTGGTTTTTCTATTTTCAGCCACCTCCGATGGGGTAAATACTGGCAATACATCACGCCATTGAGTCAAGTGCGACAGTACGATTGGGTTGAGCACATCACCACAAAGACAAACTCGGAGTTTATTCGATCTGCGGATGCGTTGAGAGAGAGTAAGCATATCAAGTTTGGCAGAAACTCCCATGCTTTGCTCGATTATACGCTCAACAAAATTCAGCCTTCGTCTTCTGTGGCCAAATTAAATGTTAGGAGGTCTGTCTCGCTGGAACCAGATGAAAATATGTCTTTGGGTCAGGTAATAATTTCCAATAGAATTTGTAATTTGTTTTTTGTGGTATAAATGTGTGTAACAACGATAGAATTTTGTTGGTAGTGCAGCTTTATGAAATCTTCTACAAGTTTAACTCAGACTGTGATGCTATTGATAGAAAGATTAAGGCTGCAAGAAGATTGATCGCAAAAAAAGAGAAGTCTGCAACCGAGGAGGATAAAGAAAACCAGTCAGAAGACTGTGAGGTAAATCTTGTACCTGGATTGTTATGCTTGACATTCGTTGTTTGCATTATTGGTTAAGCTGGTTTCATTACTAGTTAGGATGGTTGCATTGCTGGTTCAAATTTTTGTTTTACTGGGTTATTTCATCGCATTGCTGGTTCGTTTGATTTTATTGTTTGTTTTACTGGGTTGTTACATCGCATTGCCTTCTTCTATTGCTAGTTTGGTTGGTTATAAAACTGGTTCAATTTGTTGTTTTTGTGGTTTGTTTATTTATATTACTGGTTTATTTATGTGTATTGCTATTTCCTAATAATTATCACATGGCTTGATTTTATAGGTGAATGTAGCAGATCCTGAGGCTGAAGATGTGGAACATGACGATGTTCTACAACCTGAAACAAATCTGGGGAACCCTATATTTGATGCTGGCTCAGTAAGCTTTCATAATATAATTGATGGTTATTCATTATCAGTTTGCTTATATATAATACTGGTTTAGTTCGTGACATCCGTTGGTTTCTAGTCGAATGTAGCAGAGTTTGATGTCCAAGTGAAGGAACATGATGATGTTCCACATCCTGAAACCAATCAGGTGGACACTACATTTGAGAATGACCTAGTAAGCTTTCATACTATAATTTATTCATTACCAGTTTCTTGATTATAATGCTGGTTTGCATGGTTGCATTGCTGGATTGTTTTATTCCTTTGCTGGTTTTTAATAATTATGTCATCCGTTGGTTTCTAGTTGAATGTATTACTGTTTGATGTCGAGGTGGAGGAACATGATGATGTTCCACAACCTAAAACCAATCTGGGGGACACTGCAGTTGAGGATGACCGAGTAAGATTTCGTATTATTATTTATTCATTACCGGTTTTCTTGATTATAATGCTGGTTTGCAAGGTTGCATTGATGGTTTATATGGTTGCATTGCTGGTTTGTAGGTGTTTATTTACTTTGTTCAATTACGACATTATTTTTGGTTCTTAGGTAATCATAGGTGAACCTGAGGTTGAAGAAGAGGAACATACCAATGTTCCACACGTTGAATCAAACTGAATTGAACCTGAAAATATTCAACCAAAAATTAAGCGGAAGGAGCCTGCTTATGAGAGTGGTGACGGACTCGATGCTGTGAACAAGAAGGCCAGAACAGTGGCCGAGGCTGAATCCATATGTACTCCTTGGGACACACAGTTCACGGAACAAGTTAATAATCTTGTGGATAGTGTGGACAGATCTGCTCAGATGACAAAGCCTGAAGAAGCGATCCGTGTGATCGCCAGAGAAATGCTAGAGGAGTTGCCTAATGCTAGACCGATAAGGGAACATCGTCAGAAAAGTGTGCTTGTTAGGACTCCCTACATGGATCCAGATTTGTTGAAAAAGAAAAAACTTGTACAATACAGCAAAAGAGCCAAACTTAAGAAGGCTATAACTTTTGAAGAGCTACAAGTATTCGACCAACGTCCTGATGATTTTGTGGATGCGCCGCCTCGCGAGGACCATTGTGATTTAGAAGTCACTGAGGAGAGGAAACAAGCTGCCCTGAATTGTTATGAATCAATGACACTCGACCAGAAGAAAATTATTGTCCTCTATTCGCTGGATAATAAGCTTAAAGGCTCGCACGAGTATGTCCTTTCTTAAACATTAGTCGTTCTTAACTTTAATCTTTGTCTAATATACGTTGTTATACAAAAGCTTTTCGTTTTTGCAGGGGTGAATTTGTTTGTTTTGATAAAACACTGTACTTGTCACGGGAGGACATTGCAAGCCTTTGCCCCCGACAATGGCTTACTACTGCTGCCGTTGATTCTTATTGTAGGGCCAAGCTAAGACAAATTCACAACACCGGCTTGTTTTTTGATCGAATGATATTTGCAGGACATGTTACGGTATGTTTATTTCTATTGATGGATTGTTTGTTTTACATTGCTGGTTTAGACTTGTTCTATTGCTGATTTGCCGATTTCATTGCTGGTTTGTTTCTTTCTATTGATGGTTTGCTTGTTTTATATTGCTGGTTTACTTGGTTTTATTGCTGGTTTGATTAGTTGTATTGTTGGTTCATTTTGTTCTATTACTGGTTTAATTGGCTATATTGGTGGTTTATTAAGTTGTTTTGGAGGTTTCCTTGGTTGTATTGCTGGTTTATTTTGGTACTATTGCTGGCTCATTTGGTTCTATTGTCGGTTTTTATTGGTTGTATTGTTGTTTTATTCAGAACAAAATGTTTGAATTTGAACTCCCCGACGCAACCCAATGTACAGTTGTACAAGCTGATAGCAAATAGTATGCCTTATTGAGAACATATATTGAAGAGTCCTACCCTTTTGTCGGTCCATATTTACACGAGATCCCTTATGTAAGTGTTGCAACATATTCTCTTCCACGTTATTTGTTTTTAATATTATGTTCTTTAGCCATTTAACATCGTTATACTCATCTTTCCGTAGTTGATGGTTCCGCACTGTGAGAATCAACATTTCACAGTCTACATCATCGATACAATATCGGCGGGGTGCTTCATTTTGGATAGCTGGAAAAATATAGGGGAGGAGAGGGCAGTGCAATTGCGTGAGAGAGGAATGCAAATCCAATACGCAGTTGCATTTTTCGTTAGACAATTCATGGGGGGAAGGACATCTCTGACTACGAATGGACATTATTGCGTAGCAATCCTACACAAGATGATAATTTCAGTTGCGGATTATTCGCTTGCATTTTCCTGCAATATTATTCTCATGAATGGTCGAAGGACAAGATACCGAAGTAAAGCTGGGCTGACAATTTGGAAGTGCTGAGGCAAGCGATATGTCGGGACATTGTTATACAGCCACAAAATCTATAGCTTCCCGTTGTTTTGCCCAAGGCGATAAATTGGTTCGAAAAACTTCCAAAATCAACAAGGAAGGCAAAAGAAAAGAAGTACTTATTGTAAGAGTGTGTTTGTGACTGATCTTGTGGATTTCAAACAGTAGTTGATACTTTTTTAGGTTATGAGATACTTATATATGTATGAACATTTCAAGTTCTTAATGCTGGTTTACATTGATATTTTACTGGTTTGCTTTGTTATATTGCTAGTTTTGTTGGATATATTGCTGGTTTAAGAAGCTTTATTCTTGGTTTAAATTATGCGATACTTATATGTATGAACATTACAAGTTCTTATTGCTGGTTTACATTGCTATTTTACTGGTTTGCTTATTTCTATTGCTGGTTTGATTGACTGTATTGATGGTTAAAAAGGGTGTATCGCTGGTCGAAAAGGTTGTATTGCTGGTTGAAAAGGCCGTATTGCAAGTAGTATACATGTAAGTTTTACATGTATTGCTGGTTTAAGAGGCTTTATTATTGGTTTTAAGTTATGAGATACATGAATGAACATTACAAGTGCTTATTGCTGGTTTACATTGCTATTTTACTGGTTTGCTTGTTTTTATTGTTGGTTTGATTGACTATATCGCTGGTTGAAATGGTTGTATTGCAGGTAGTATACATGTAAGGTTTACAGGTATTTGTGGTGTAAAGGCCGCATTGCTGGTTGCAAAGGCTATATTGTTGGTTGGAAAGGCTATATTGCTGGTTGCAAAGGCCGTATTGCTAGTTGAAAAGGCTGTATTGCAGGTAGTATATATGTAAGTTTTACATGTATTGCTGGTTTAATAGGCTTTATTATTGGTTTAAGTTATGAGATACATGTATTGCTGGTTTGCTTGGTTCTATTGCTGGTTTGATTGGCTGCGTTGCTGGTTTACAAGGCTATATTGCCGGTCGAAAAGGTCGTATTGTAGGTATGTAAGGCGGTATTGCTGGATTAAAAAAAATGTAATTGTTTATGCGAGATAACAGAATCTGAGATTACATAAAATCTTAATAAAGATTATTCAAACTGAATTCCTTCAAGAAGTTGTTTTAAATCAATGCTTGCAAGAGTTTCATAATTTTCAACATTATTCTTGTTGCCATCCGTCTGCTGCATCCTGTTCTTTCTTGCATGTTTCTTCCGAGCTTTTTCACGGCCTTTTTCACTCGCACTCTTCATCCTCGAACTCGTTTTATTAGGATTCGTGTGTTTTTTGATTGGTTTTCCAAGCGACTTCTTGATGCCAACCGAATGATTGATTTCATCATTATCTTCGTTCTGTTGGTCCTCATGTACCGGAGTACCTTAGATCAAAGAAACTCTCATCAACAGAAATTTATAAATAACACAATTTTAGATTTCAGTAATAAAATGCATTGTAGGGGACATGTTACCTGATGTAGATCTTCGTGTGTAGTTGAGGATTTTGTCAACACCTTTGACATCTTCCCAATCTAAACATACCAGATTAGCTATATAATGCATCTTACATGACAAATATTGGTAGTATTGCCTGAAATTGCCATTCTTCGGTGGCTGGTCTATTGAAAGACTTAAACCTTCTTTTGCATTTTTAGTCCATCTCTTCATAATATAATGATCAGGTAGTATTATGAAATTAGTTCCATCCGCGAAGCTACTCAAGGTTGTCATAACCTTCATTATATGTCTACATATTATGCCAAGTGTTTCGTACATGCGGCATGAATATGCAATTATTGTTTTGGTTTTGTCTACGTCTACCAGCCTTGTATCTTGAAAATTAGTACCAGTGCCTATTTTGAAAACACGGTAACGGATAGTGTCCCCTACATTGTTAACCAGTAAAGTAGTCAAATAAACCAGTAATAGATGGAATCAAACCAGTAATATATTTAATCAAACCAGTAATAGAGGGAAGCAAACCAGTAATAAAGGGAACTCAACCAATAATGTAGGGTAATAAATCAATTACTTACGTGGCAACGGATTTAATTCAAATACTCCTTCAATCAAGTATGATAATGATTCTTCGTATTGTCCCTGGAACTTTAAAAACATTTTGTGTGTGTATACCTCCCTGGTGTTGACCAATGCACTACCACAATGCTTGTTAAGTGGCAACTTAACTTTTTCGTTGTAATCTGACTATTTCTCAATATTTCTCGTGTTATCCCCCATATTATTGAAATGAATGAAGAACTCAACCAAGTTGTAGTCCGACTGCAAATATCGTTTTACATTGGTGTTACAAGATTCCGCCAACTGCGTTGATACCATACCGGCTATGAAGTGTTTCCGAACCCAGGTAGATGACCACTTTTCCCGAAATCCATGAATCCAATTTATCCAATCATGTCCTTCTGGAAAGAACGACTCTTCAATCATTGTGTTCCATGTTAAATCGAATTCTTCTTCATTGGTAACATCATAAATCAACTTATGAAAAGCAGCAGATACTTGGCGAGTGTATAGATGAATGAGTCTCTTCTTTGCATTCTCCAAGATGTGCCACGTGCAAAGAGCATGGTATGTATCTACAATAAATTGAAACCAATAAATATTTGAACTAAAATCAAGTGTTAAGATATCATTAAACTAGTATAAAATATTAGATACTAGTCAATTGAGATTCAATTGCATTAGCAATTGCCTGTGCTTGGTCTGTGAATATAGTTTTCGGGGCCTTATTATCCATGCAGCTCAAAAATGTTTTGAACAGCCATTCAAATGACTCTGTGGTCTCGTCAAACATTAGAGCTGCCCCAAATATGCAGGTCTCCCGGTGGTTGTTGAGTCCTACAAATATACCTGCATCAAAAGTAAGCATATTAGAATAAGAAATGTGCCACATTTAGAATAGCCCACTAACTCACATATATAAAACCAGTAACACAGTACTTTAAACCAGTATTACAACATTATAAACCAGTAAAACAATATCCTAAACCAGTAACGAAGATACAAGAACCACTAATATTATTAACCAAACCACTAACAAGTAACGTATCCATGGAAAGATTATCTACAACCAGAATCCCTATGAAGCCAACCAATCACTCAAATTAGTAAAACCAGCAATGCAATGAATCGAACCAGTATTTGAAATAAAAAAAACCAGTATTCCAATGAAACGAACCAGTAAGATACATGACTTACCTAACGGTTGGTAGTCCTTGTTAGTACGATAAGTGGTATCAAAGACGATGGCATCACCAAATAGTAGGTAGTCCAACTGCATTTTCTGGTCCGCCCAAAATATATTGGTAATCTGTTCCTCAATGTCGACTTGGACCTCGTAGAAAAATGAGGGATTGCGAAATGCCTCATCTTTGAAATATTTTTACAAAGCTGTAGCTTCACCTTTTTCCATTGTCCTTTGTCGTCGTTTACCCAAAAAATTCTTCAAGTCAGTTTTAAGAAATCCAAGGTTCTCCACCCCCCCAGCTGCTTTCACCATAACATCATACGATGATTTATTCCTCATACCAGCATCATTATGTACCTGGGCAATTTGTTTTTGAAATTCATTCATCTGCTTGTTGCCCTTCATTAAATAGGCTAGATCCTTAGGAACCAATTCATGGTTATGCTCTATTACCCAATTTTTCAGGAAATAAACTTTTCTTTCTGTTGAATAGTGGAATAGAATCCTTGCATTGCACTCCGTCCGTTCTCCTCTCTTTCTCGTTTTCTTATTTTGGTCATTGCTCTCAATACGAGACCCTTCTTTGTTGCAAACAATTCTGATCCAGCACACTTTTGAATAGTCGGTTCCTTTCCTTTTGGTCTTTATTGCATAATCCTTACGCATTGTAAACCCTTTTCTAATTGAATACCTCTTGTAAAAGTTGTGAACTTCTTCTTCATTTTGAAATTGTAGATTAGACCAGTTATCCCTATTTTCTAATTCTTCAATCGAGCATTCTAAAACAAAAACACAACTGAGTAAAACAACCAAAAGAATGAGCAATGTAATCAAACAAATCAACAATACAACAAACCAAACTAGTAATACGACTGAACAAACTATTAACGCAACCAAACAAACCAGCGATACAGCAAAGCAAACCAGTAATTCAATAAAAAAATGATTGAAGGCAACCAAACAAACCACCGGTGCCATGCAACAAATGCAAACCATTAATACAATTGAACAAACTATTAATGCAACAAAACAAACCACCAATGCAAAAAACTAACCACCATTGCGAAACAACAAAGCAAACCAGTAATACAACTGAACAAACCATTAATGCAACCAAACAAACCACCAATGCTAAAAAATAACCACCATTGCAAAGCAACAAAGCAAACCCGTAACACAACTGAACGAACCATCAATGCAACCAAATAAACCATCAATGCAATAAAGCAAACCACCAATTGAATGAAAAAAAAACATTAGATCATTGATAAAACCAGCAATGCAACCAAACAAAATAACATTGCAACAAGGTAAACCAGTAATCCAAGTGAACAAACCATTAAAGCAACCAACTGTATAAGTCAATAAACAAAGCAAACAGGCAATGCAGCTCAAACAAACCAGTAATGCAATCAACCTAACCACTAATGCAGAAAAATTGAACAAGGAATACAACCAAAAAATAAAGAACCTCGAACAATCGTACCTTCGCAGTTAGGTGGTATGTTATTGGCACCAAGGAAACCATTATCATGATCGGAACGAACAATTGGTACAACCTCTAATTCATCACCCAAAGTAACACTTGTTATAACCTCTAAAGCACAAACAAAAAACCAGCAATTCTGATGAACAAACCACTGAGACAAATTTGAAAAAACAAATGAGCAGAAATAACTAATCTGAGTAATACAAATAACGCACCATCATGATCTCTTGAATCATCCATATCTCTTGATTTGTTAATCATCAATTTTGATGGAAGATGAAAAGTCGGTCAAGCAGAAGAAACGAAGCTGGAGAAGATGAATAGTCAGAAAAGAAGAAGAAACGAAGTTGGAGAAGATGGATGGTTTGTTTTAGCTTTAATTAGAGAGAGATAATAATGGCACTAAAGTAGCTAGTTACTTTTTAAAAACCCAAAATTAGTGAGCGGTTATACTATTTAATGAATGGAGAGAGAAACATTTATATTTAAAAATTACTACATTAGTGGTTGGGTGATTATATGGGAATTTACACGTATGGCCTCCTCCCTATATAGGGAGGAATTGTATCCTTGGCACGGTTCCTTAACCCCCTATATCCCTAAGTGAATTTTTCTTTTTCACCATTCGTAGTTTGACGTTCTGTCAAACTTAATTAACTAGTTCTGTAAAAAAAACTTAAACTGATTAGAACAATAAATATTTGAATACAAATACAATTTTGTTGTTGAAACTATGGATTACTATCAAGTCGTGTAGACGCAATGAACTCCAAGAGTTAATATGAATAAATGATACTGGAAATAAAGAGCATCGGTAGGACTGCTGACTAAAATTCTAAGAGTTAGTTTCGATTTTTCTTCAAATTCGAAAATTTGACATGCGAAGACTAAAATTCTATTGTAGTATTTTTAAAAGTTTCACCAAATCTTAATCTTTAAGATAGATAATAATAAAAATCATAAAAATGGCAATGAGCTCAAAGCTCAACCCTAAGTGGTTTTTTTTAAGGGTTACTACTCATCATCTTTTGCACATTTAATATTAAATTTTTTTAACAGATATAGTATTTATGTGAATATAAAAAAACAAATTCGTGTACTGTGACCAATACACAATTTTGTTTTTTTTGAGGAAATGACCAATACACATTTTTTATTTATTACTTATATGGCTTAATTATCCAAGTATCAGTACACGAAAAAAAAACGTGATTAGTTTGTATATATCATAATTTATAATTTATAATAACCACCGCAAATTGAAACTAATGTGCTCACTAATAAAACACACTCTCTCGTCCTCAAGAGTGAGGAATCGGTCAAATCCCTAGAGTAGCTCACAATTTTGTTTTCCTTTTCTTTGTTGGCTTCTATAATATATGTGGTAATATATGATTTAAGATACCGTGGGGACTAGTACCTTATCCTTAAATAGGGACAAGATTAATTTGATAAAACCTTTAATCCACTAATTTGGTTAATTTCTTTCTCTCTCCATTAAATGCCTATAACCACTCACCCCACTTAATTTGTCTCTCCTATTAATTAACTATTTTTTCTCTACAATTAATAATATATTTTCCCAAAACCCTAATACTAGCCGTCATTAGTTCTAATCACCAATAACTTACTGGTTCAAAGTCCCACGTTACTAGTTCAAAGTCCTACGTTACTAGTTCAAAATCGTACGTTATTGGTTTAAAGTCCAACGTTACTAGTTTAAAAGTCTGACGTTACTCGTTCCAGCTATCCAGGACAATGTTGGTGTAATTAATTACTATAAATTATGAGTTTAAATTTTATTTTTTTCTACAAAAATGGGATATTTAATGATACTTAGCTAAAAAGAAGAAAGCTATTAAATGGTGGTTTTTTTAAAATGGGATACTTAATGATAATTATGCTAAAAAGAAAGAGACTATTAGGGTATGTTTGGTTCATCTTCGGAACAGGACAGGACAGTACTGGACAGAACAGTACTGGACAGAACTTTATGTTCTAACTGTTCTGTCCCATGTTTGGTAATTTCTTACAAGATTGGACAAGCAGTTCAATTCTCAATTTAATTAATAAAGAATACATTTATTACTTTTGTATAAGACAAAATTACCCTTCATCGTCAAAAAATAATGAAGACGCTTACGATGCTTAAAAAAATTACCCTTCATCGTCATAGAAATAAAAGCGAATCCAAAGCTTAGAGAGGTTCGTTCTAAACTCGTAACTTCCATACCCAAAAACCTCCAGTCATATCGAACCCAGCAAGTCCACTTGGCCCTCTAATTTGTGGCATTCCTTTTTTATAGTGTTGTTTATGTTTCCAAATTTGAAAAACGTCTTACTGATTTGTATCAAATGCATTCACTAATTTAGATAAATCTAGATATGATTTTTTTTTCATCGATTAAACACCACCTATACCATAAGACTCATCATAATATTCTAACATGCAGTACCGAAAAATTAAACAAAACCCACTCCATCATCATTCAGGCACGGTCTCCTCCTTGATGTAAGCCTTGGCGGCCGGAGCTGCAAGCAAATCTAGATATGAATTTGGGTATGGACTTTCTGGGTTCATGCATCACAATCGAACTAGCACAATCAAATCCAATTTCTTACTTTCTTTCCCTACCCATATGCGTCTTAAGTCAATACAAGCCAAACCCTAGCCTTAAACCTTAAGACGAAGATTACACAATCAAATTCAGGCATCCATTAAGACAAGGATTACAGTAGGTATTAAAAAAAATTATAAACTTATCTCTGATTGAATCCTTGAACCCTAGCAGCCACCGCAGAGGAAATTTGGTAATAAGAAAAGATGGAATGATGGAACGTGTTAGGAATGATGAATAGAAGGAGATAATAAGGGTAATTTGGTAATAAGAAAAGAAACTTTTTTTCTGTCCCATGAGTATAGTTTTTGGCCCATGTATTTAGGTGGGACAAAAAATTAAAGTGAGGCTTGGACAGTTTTTTAGTTTGTCCCAGCCTATTTCTACACCAAACATGGGCTTGGGACAAAAATTAATGTCCAAGCCTGTCCTGTACTGGTTAACAAACGCACCCTTAATGTTGGTGTTTTTAAGTTTGGGTAAAAGTCAAAAATATCCTTAATGATTAATAGCCATTAGATCAGAATTTTTTGAATATATTTTAATCTAATGGCCCAAATGTTTGTCCTAGGGACAACCTCTCTTTAGTTCCCACCTAATCCAAATTCATGAGGTTAACAGACCATTGATAAAATACTCTCCCATTTTCTTGGTCCCGTTTGACTCTTGATATTTTATTTTTGTTGCCCCAATCATGTAATGGTAAATTTATATAATTTTATTTTAATACTTTTTAACTATTAAAAGTTTGATGGACCATAACTTTTGACGGAAATAAAAAAATTAATTATATTAACTTTCTTTCTTAACATTTTACTATCTACACAGATTTATGACTTTTTTATTTTAAAAATAGATATCGTCAAATGTTAATATGATGAAAGTAAGTATAATTAACTTTTTCATTTTTATTAAAGTTCCATACATAAAAATATCAAAATAAAATTGCGTAAAATCAATGGTACCAAAGTAAACTTTTACAATTACATGAAGGGAAAGTGAAAATAAAAAATTGTGAGTACTGATGGATAGAGCTCAGATATATCGGGAAGGAAGAAGAGTGCTTTACTGCCTGGCCATTAACCTCGCTTCTATTGACAGTGTACTGGCTTTTATAAATCATATATTATAAAATATAGAAGCCAACCAAGAAAAGGAAAAAAAAATTATTGTGCTACTCTATGGATTCAAACTCGTGATTCTTGAGAAGGAGGGCATGTGTTTTACCAATGACTAAATTCTTGAACTGAAATTTAAAATAATTTCATAAGAGTTCGATAATATTCGATTTTAAAAATTATACATTAAAAAAATTCTGAAAACTTTTAAATTGGTTTATTAGTTGCCATAAAAGGGGTCAAAATTCGCATCCACTAAAGGCAAATTTTGTACACGCAAACATAAATTTAGAACAATTCAATACAAAGATAACCAATCTTTTCTATATCACTAGAAATATTTTAATTACGATGTTTACAAACAAACGCAAAATATATTAATCGTACTGTACAAGAAATTAATTTTATAATTTAGAAGATACATCTTCATTTAAAAATCACAAATTAACTAAAATTTCCCTTATTTAAACAATTGCAATATCATAAGAGCAGAACAGGTGTTTCAGACAATTGCCATTCTTTTGCCGTGGACTTCTAAAAAAATGTGGTGAGACTATGGATACTGAATTTTTTTTGAAATGTTTAAGCATCAACAACATGAAATTATATGAGAGTGTAGATGAAAAAAACAAACATAAAAATGCTAGTGATTTTTACTCCACTTGGTATCAAGACACACTATTGCTGAGCTAAGCAATACATATTGTTATATTTTTGTTATACACACTTTGGCGGCCTTTATTCTTCGGATTTCCTTTATCTTCAAGTATCATCTTTCAGTCTAGGCTGATGATGGAGGCCAAAATATATTTTTTTATCCGTTTAAATAAGTCCTTGTTTTACTGAGAAAATATGATAGTTCCGTATGAAAAAATTAAGTGAATTAATTGTTATTATTCATACAAATAAAGTATACTTTGTTTTTGGTACACATCCTGAAAGAATTTTAATATCAAATGTATTTGGCCGAAAATAGAATTAAGATAGATTAATTCCTAAGAAATTTTAATATGTGCAAATAAAATACGTTAGTTTATGGTTACACTAGATTAAATCACAGGGTGTTAAAAAAAATTGTAACTGCGACAGGTAGTCTATGCCCTCTTGCATCAGGCATTCCAAGGTGTCTTTACGTACAACATTATAATCTATATTAACTCTAGGTGTTTGGTATGTCTAGCCGAGGACCAAGACTAACTTCATAGAAGAGTGATTGCTAATCAAGTTAACTTGTTGTTTTCTGGAATTTAATTAACTCGTTGTGATTGCCATTTTTTTGAGAATTTTCTTTTATAGAAAATATTATATCTAAATTTGAAGGAGCTTAAATTATAAGAACAAAGTTTCATCTACAAAATAATAACACGGCTATATTTTTAGAGTTCTTCCTCACGATATCTTTGTTAAATTAGAACAAACCGTACATTTACTTTTTTCTTTTATTTTTTGTACTAGCCTATATATACCAGTACCACTGTGTTATACTTCATTCCTTGTCATCCACGACAAAACCTAACCATCAGTAGACTCATTGCCCAAACCAAACCAAACTAAGAAAAATATGGCTTCCGCACAATCACTTGTGGCCTTTATCATCGTTAGCCTGTCCCTCTTCTCTGCCATTCAAGTCGGCCACGGTTCTCGTCTTCTCCAGTTCTCTCCATCTCTCAAATTCAATCTCCCTTCTTTTCCATCTATACCCTCAATCCCGGGATTTTCCAACGCCAGTTTCCCCTCTACCAAGCCCAATTTCACTCTTCCCCAAGTTCCAAACTTACCAAATCACCTCCCCAACATCACCGTTCCTTCTTCCCTCCCCAACATAACCATCCCTAATGTTCCCGGCACACCTTCTTCCCTCCCGAATATCACAGGTGTCCCACCTATCTCGCTCCCGTCCCCGCCGCCCGCGGAATGATGATCATCTCGTCATGCGATTTCGGGTTTTGTAATATTAGAATAAATAAGAACTCTTCAATAAGGGCGTGTAAGATTCTACTGAGGCAGTTTCCCTGCGGGGATACCTTGTAATTTTGACGCAAGTTTCGTGTGATTCTCCGATAGTTAAAGTCAAAATATTGATGTTAGTAAGAGTGTGTTGTTGTGTACGTTTAGGTGCATTGGATTTATGTGTCTTTGATCTATTGTCTAAATGTACCAGAGATGTACGATTTCAGGTCCTGGAAGTGTACTGGAGGTGCATGTTTTTAATTTGTGTTCGGTTGTAATTGTTATTTTTTAATGTTATTTTTTGTTTTGTTATAATAAAATTTTATCATATTAATATCATGTTAGTATTTAGTTTAATTAGGATTTATAAGTTTGTAACCTGATTCTGTAAATAACCATATTTGTTTTCATTCTTCATAAAAAATCCAAAATTGAAATGCAATGACTATAATGCTGTCGCAGTATTTTAAAATTTTGAACAAAGATAGATCTTCGACATAAATAATTAATATTGTAAAAATGATAAGGAGCTCAAAGCTCACCCCTATGAGCTTAAACCCCTTTTTCAGATATAATAGAAAGAAAAAAAAGGAGCATTTAAGGTCGACCAAGACTTGAGCCTACTAGCCGGGCTGTGGAGCGGCCATGTGCTAGTAGTTGGGCTTGCCTAGAATGTAGGAGGACGACACGCTTCGCCGTGAAGGAGCGGTAACTGAGATGGGATGGGGATCACCGCCAAAACAAACACACACACACACATCTAACAAATACATACACACACTTCAACTTTTGAAATCAATAAAAACATTTTATCACAGGACTTATTTCGGTACATTACAGGAGTATGCTTATTGCCAAATGTATCTTCTAATAAATTAAAAAATTTCTCAAGTGATATTGATGAGACAAAAGAAAAATGTTATTTTAAAGAAATTATTATATAAGAAACATTTACATTTTTTTCTAAATAATAAAAATAAAAATTTGAATGATAAAGAATTAAATTATAAAAATATTTTGTCTATATTCAAATTATCGAAATCTCGACTTACAACGTTATTCAAATGCTATATTTGTTATAAAAAAATCTTTCTTGAAGACAACGAGCATAATAACTATTTGAAAATCATTAAGAAAATAAATAATCATGGAATGTTTGTGAAATAAACAAATTTAACATAAAGTGTTATCTTGCAATATTAATTTGTAGAGTATGTATATATGTATATATTATAAAATATTATTTTTCAAAAAATTAAAATTGATATTATCAGTTATTTCGATAGAGGCTATCACATTTTACACTATTCTCGACTTGAGAATAAATTTTTTTATTAATTTAGAGAGATTATCACTTTATAAAAAAAATCAAGTTACGGAAGAAAATTGTACCGTATGAAAAACCATCCGATTAGTAAAATTTATCGAGATATTTTTATTTTCATTCACACTTTAGGAGTAATCTCCTAGGGAATTCCTATGGGATAGAGATGATAGAGTCGCTCCATAAATGTTTTCCTTTTTTCGTAATGTAGAATTTTTATTATAAAAAATAATTGTACAACTTAGGCAATAGAATCGCTAAAATTGTATATCGAGTTGTTTACTGCGCACGATTCAACTGCTACATGAAAAGATAAAATAATATAACAGCAAAATAAATAAATATATGCCCAATCCATAAAACCCCGAAACAAAATAGTAGTAAAAATATTAAAAAAATTAAGTAATATTGCATAAAATTAATTATTACGAACTAAAATAAAAGCCCATATAGCAAATATCCTAACCCAATGTCCCCTTACTACAGTACTTGAAGAAGCTCAATAGATCTGAGCCACCAAGCTTTCCAAAACAATCCAGAATTCTCACAAAGGTCTGAGCGACACCACCACATTAAAATTCAGACTCTTTAAGAGATAATATAAAAACTCAAGAGCTTGGACAAGGCCGACGGGGAAGTGACTCATTAAAATCCAATCTTTCTAACAGATGATCAACAAGTCAAGAGCTTGGACGAGAGGGAACAACCTTAACAGAGATGGTGTCATCCCAAACATCAAAACACCAAACTTCCCAATAAAATCCAGACTTCCCAGAGGTTTTGAGCATCAACACCACACAAAAATCCAATCTTTCCTAAGGATGATCAAGAACGTTAATAGCAATGACGGACCTCGGCTTCCAAGTCTGTCCTGGACCGATTCACATTTCAAAAAGATTCACAAATTCACGGAGAAGCAACGACGGACCTCGGCTTCTAATCTGTCCAGGAGGACCTCGGTGAACGGTGTGCAAACTTAGTAGATGGCTGCTTGACGGTGGACCTCGGACCTCGAACCTCCAGCATGCTCGACGTGCTCGACCCAGTCTCAACCTCAGATTAGTACCAAGTTCGGACTCGATAGCATGCTCTTTAGCATGCTCGGCAAACTCGACCTCAGATAGGGGTGCTCGGACTTGACGGCATCAACGGCGGAAAGACTCAGGGCGGGCTCTGTGGACCTCGGCTTGCTCTCCGTGCTCGACGGACGGGATTTGGTTTCAGGAGATTTGGGGGCTAATTTAGTGTGAGAACCATAAGATTAATTTAGATAATACTATAAGATTAAGTGACCAAATAGTAATTAAGCAAATTAGGGTTAGAACTTATCTGTATAAATAGAGTTAGAAAAGAAAACCCTAAAAAGTAGAGATGGTCCCCTCCTCGTATATAAACTCTGGTTTGGCGGATCATCGATAATAACTTGCCTGTACGCTTCAACTTACAACGGCGTGGGGTTGATATCAAGGAGATGTACCCGGGTTGCAGTGTAGGGGTGGAAACTACTACGCATCTGTTCTTTCAATATGCATGGTCTCGTCAAATTTGGAGGGAGGTTGGTGTCGATTTTGGTGATACAACTTTTAATAATTCAAGTGAGGGCCTATTATACTTGTTTTCTACAGGTGATCAAGCCGAACAAAGCCGACGAGCTACCTGCTTATGGCTGATTTGGAGACTGAGGAATCTACTGGTCTTCCAATCGGATGAGGATTATGATCGTCAACAGTTTCTTGCGAATGGGTTTCGATTTTGGTGGGAGTATATGGAGATGCACGCCATGCGCACAATGGAGGAGCGGAATCCATGTTCCTTGTTGTGGAAGGCACTAGAGGTAGGGTGGTACAAGGTTAATGTTGATGCAGGGATCCAAATGGAGGGGGGTGGTCAAGTTGGGGTCGTTGTGCGAGATGATGATGATGGAAACTTTATAATAGCGGCAATAAGAGTCTTCCCCAACATATGCCACCCTACTATTTTGGAGGGAGAACCAGTGCGTGCAGGCCTTGATCTGGCTGGATTGCTCGGGCTTGAGAGAGTTACAGTGGAGTCTGACTGTTTATCGATTGTGCAGCAGTTACACAAGTCTTCCACTAGTAGAAATGATCTGGCGGTAATATTGGAAGATTGTAAGCTCTTATTTTCCTAGTTTCGACTTATCCGAGTGTGTTATATGTGCAGGGAAGCAAATCAGGCTGCTCATGTCCTAGCAAAGATGACTGTCCCTGAAGACTGCGAGGTTTTGGTTTTCACTTGGCCTTCTGAGGAATTGCATTCTATTCTGGAAAAGGATAATCTTGGCCAGGAAGCCCATTAAATCGAAGTGCAGGCATATCCCTCAACCTTATGCAGTGCTATCACTGGTACTCTTTTTCCTATCTCCAGTTTTTTTCCGATGCGGCGGGTTTTCTGGAATAGGTTTTTTAATGAGACAATCGGCTGCAATTCCGTACTTGTACGGAGGGAAGGGTGTTCGCTGATCTGTAGTGGCCTAGCTTTCTTATGTTTAGCTTCTGTTCGCTTTTTTTTGCTGATTTTTGCTTTGGCTTGTGCTATATGCTATATGCTGTAACATTTGTTCTAAGTTATCAATGAAATATCATTCTTCCAAAAAAAAAAAGTAGAGATGGCAATGGGTAGGGTAGGATAAGGTATTGATAGTTACCAACTCATACCCTAATTTTTGTAGTTGGATCCATACCCTATCCATGATCCTATAGATATTTTTTATTAAGACTCGAACCCAGACCCTAGGGTCTAATCAAAGATCCCAAAAGTAGTTATCATTGTTTATAAAATCCGACGGTGAAATATTATAAACTTTGGAGTTCTTTTCCTAACACCATGGGCAAGATTCTGGACGGTGGAGATCTCATTTAAAGATGTCTAAGGCTTTCTTGACAAATTAAATTTGATAGTTAAGAATTTGGATGAAATAAGAAGGTGAGTCGGTTTCTGCCTTTCATCGGTTGTAAATTTTGTTGTTCGGATATGCAAGTCCTTGAAGTCTGGCATAACTTTGTTTTCGTGACTATCTAATTCATCCGTACGATGTCAATTGCATATGATAAGGATTGTTGCTATACCATAGATATCGACTATGTTCATGAAAATTCCTAAATACAAAAACCTATCGCATGAATTGAATATAATAAGATATAGTGATTACTACAGTACATGGATTTACACATGAATAAATAGTTCACAGAATCGGACAGAATATTTTAATCAACCCTTTATTTTAATCTCATATTAGTTGTATGGTTCTGTATGCCGATTTACATTAATTAGCTGCGAATGAATTTATCGGAAACTAGTTAAGTCATATTAGCTATTGAACAGAATGCTTGACAATTTCCTATTCTATGGTTAGGTCATCTTGTTTCCGTCATCGTAATTTTGGTCTATCCGGGATGTTGCTTGCTTGATTATTCTCTGTCAATTGATAATTTTGGGATCTCATTTAATGTGTAATCTGTTGTAAATGTTATTTGTTTGTACATGAACTATGATCTTTTCGCATATGACTTCTCTGTGGTATTGTTCGTATATGAACTATAGATTGCAATTGTTCATACTCTGACTATGTCATTTGGTTATTGATGCGGAATTGTGTTGTTGGTTTTGGATTCTGACTTTAGTTGTGGAATTGTAATTGTGTATTGGTATGGATATTAATTTTGAAATGTGGAATTGTGTTTTTGAACTATGTACTTTGATGTGTATTGTGATACATGCGGGATTGTCCCGTACCTAGTGGACCATAGTTCAAACATATCACTTAAGGGGCTATCGGGTAACCAGAGGTATGTGCGATCAAATGGACGGAAAAGTACTTGAACTATCTGGGCTTGTGGAAGGTAGTACTTCTGCCTAATGGGCCCTTTTGGGAAAGGAGGAGTATTTATCAGTGGACCACAAGAATCTCGACATGAGTGTAAGGACTCCGGAGCTCCAAAAGTGAATGTGATATGATTGTCGTATTTTTGTTTTGTGGGATCATTGTGTGAGTTCTATTATGTTACTTGGCTAAGTTAGTTGGATAGGTAACCTCTATTTGAGTTTTGAAAAGCTTGATCGTGGACATGTGTTCTTAACTTTGTTGCGATGTGATTTTGTACATGCTCAAATTTGCTAAGTTTGAATTAATGATATCTCTCTCATACATACGCCTTAATTGTAGAGTCTTGTTGTATATGAATTGATATGAAATATGTGATATGCGTTAGTGTATAAGTTGTATGTGTATACCAACTTACTGAGATGCGTATCCTCATTAATGTGCGCTGCTGTCTCAGATAATTCAAGGGCTAGCTACTAGTGAGGACTAGAGGCGAGGACATGTATCACTACATATTTAGTATTTTTAAGACTCTCTGTCACACTTCTACATAAGCTTTGCTTTTAGAATTGAGATTTGATTGTAACTTGAGAACTTGAATGGCCTTACACAGATTTTTACACTATGGCAGTTGACATGCCTAACATTCGGGGCGTGACAACTTAAATGGTATCAGAGCATTTAAAAATATATATATTAAAAAAATAAAAAGATAATCAAAACCATCTATTTTACATTTGCATGCATGTGAGCGATCCTTGAGAGCATTGGGGTTAGATTGTTTACAATAGAAAGTTAGGTGCAAATTCTTGCATGATTTTTGTGTTGGAACTACTGAAACTTTGAGTATCCAAAACTTTTGACTCGTTTAACCAATTTTCTATTATAATATCTTTTCGGAAAGGGAATTTCAAGATCTACACTTGTAATGGCTATTCTGGAATGATTGCATTTTGGGGCCAAATTTGCAGCCATTTGAAAGTTACAGTCAGTTAAATTTGCTTACCATATATTTTTATGATTTCGATGAGAATTTTTAACTGTCCAAATTTTTCAGACATGTAATGCACGATTGTGGCTAAAGTGTTGATTGAGTAATCTCAATAAATGGTGTGATTAGCTTTATTAGCATTGTGAATGAAAATTATGTTGTGAATGTGATGTGGTTTTCTATTAGATAGAAATAGAGTGATGTCATGATTATGTTAGGATTTGTTGTGCTGATTAGGATGTCGATTAAAATATCTAGTTGTTATAGTTATACTCATGCATTCATCTGAGAGTAAGTTTAGGTTTTGGGTGATTGGGGATCAGAGACTTCGTACATAAATTTGCAATTTATAGAGTATGCGTATCCGTGTTGGTATCATTTTACATTCACAATTTACTGGGACTCCATATGTAAACGCATCTTCACTAAAATATTACACAAGTGCTGGTACATTCACATCCACAATCTATTGTGTTAGGCTATGCATAGATTAGATATCAATGAAACAATTATAAAACATCATTTTGATGTGTAAAATTAGGGAGATCTAACATTAGAGAATTCTATATGAGAATTTTGTCCCATAATAAAGAAACTCATATCGTTATTTTTGTGGCTAGTAATTATAGCTGAAGTAGTTTGATATTTTTTTGGCCCTGTTAGATTTTGTAGGTGAATGTGATTATCTGATTGACATTGTCGCAATCATGTAAAGTTCAATATGCATCATTTGATATTTGTTTTCATATTTGGTGTATCTTTTTAATTAATTTATTTATTTTTAGATTTTTTCAGTAATCGATAGGGTGTCAAAATGAAGAAATTCATTATGGTTTCTATCAAAACTTGTTACATAGCTAGGATATTCATTATAGAAGAGGGATTTCATATTATTGATTGTCTAGTCTGTTTTTGATAAGCCATTAACCTGAGTTATGAAATAGGATGACTATTTTGTTCGGATTTACTTATTATTATAAGAACACGAGAAATTGTATTACTATGACTGTCCAACTGTTAGAGAATGATATAGTGTGACCAAAAATCCAAATGAGTGACCATGGCATCTTCAAATTCCTTCCAAGTCTGAGATGTAAAATATCTCCCTCGATTCGGAGACGACAAAGATGAAAATTCCATATAGACAACCATTATAATCAAAGAATAACTGAGCAAACTCAACAATATCACACGCACTCTTGATTGGTAAGAAATATACTTTGACAATCTGTCCACGATATCCCAAACTAAGTTTAACCCTCATGGTGAAATTAGAAGGCCTACTAATTGATCCATCGTAATTCATTCAAATTTCCATTCTGGTATATCCAACAGTTGTAACAAACCATAAGGTCTTTGGTGTTCAACTTTGACCTATTGACATATCGAACATTATGTAATAAAATCCCCGGTACCTTTCTTTATATCCTTATACCAATAACTACCTCTCATATCATGATGTATTTTTGTATATCCCAGATGCATATTATCCCAGATAGTATAAAGAAGGACCATATTATCTCTTCTTACATCTCCCACATCAGATAGTATCACAATGTATCGAATATTTTCCAATTGCAAATGATGAAGCCAAAATTGGTGCATTAGTCAGAAAGTACTTAACTCTTGAAAACTTCTCTCACAATTTTCTATCCACTCGTACTTCACTTTCTTATGAGTCAGTCATGTCAATAGAATGGCCAAACTAGAATATCCTTTTACGAAATGTCTATAATATCTAACAGAACCAAAAAACTTCATACCTCTATAACATTGGTAGAAGTTAACTAATTAATCATAGATTCTATCTTCTTTGGATCAACTAAGACTCCATCCTTGAGAATAATACATCCTAGGAATGCCACACTTTGTAACCATACTTTACACTTGGAAAGTTTGACATATAACTTATTATCCAATAATGTCTTCAAAACCAATCAAAGATATCTTTCATGTTCTTTCTTAGTCCGTGAGTAAATTAATATATCATCATAAAGACTATCATAATCTGTCCCCAATATGTCTTTGATGTGTGTCTTAAACACGCATTAAATGCATAGGATTTTAAGTTATTTTTATACTTTTATCTTTAGTTTAATGTTATTTTAGTTATATTTTGAGTTTTAGGTGACTAATCGGCCCTTTATACTAAATTATAGGAAAAGAGGCAATTTTGGAAAGGAATTATATTCGAAAGAGGAGTCTAGCAGAGACAGCTTTCTTGGAAGGGCATTTTCGTTGGTTTCGGAGCGGAATTTGAGAAAGACTATCAGACGCAAAATTGAAGATCTTTCTTTCTTCTTTCTATCCATATAAAGAACGCACCAATCGGAGTCCGGAAGAGAAAGTTATGGTCAAAACACTGAAGACTGATCTGATAGGAGACTATTGCGGAAATTCAGGGGCAATATTGTAAATTACATGGAGGACGACCCTTGTAGGTTTTCTGAGTTATTAGGACTTATAAAAACTCTCTAGACCTAGTTTTTAGGTAATTTTTGCATTCCAGAGAACATAACTCATTTTGATTTTGTCTTTGTCATGAATATGAGGAACTAATCCTCTAGGTTGATTTGAGAGAGGAGACCCAAGGATTCGGTTGTGAGGATCTTGTTTATTTCAATCTTATTCAGTAGTATTTATTTATTTCCTTGTGCTTATTTTTGTTCTTGAATGGTTTGCGGTTGTGAATCTATTTTAGAACTGATCTGCCATTGATTTCTGACTAGCGGTTGCTGTTAGGAATTGAACTAGGAGCAAGGTTAATTTTGTGAGGAACGGTTGTTACCAAACTAATTAACTAGGAATAAATAAGGCTAGTTCGTACATACCAAGGTTTTGAGTATAATCGCTAGGAGTAGGAACATCTATTCTTAATGCTATTGTCTTCTAGATTAGAAATCGATTGATATTCTGTCTGTTAGGTGATAAACAATTAGTTAGGCGGTTGCGTAGCTAGTTGATTATAGGATGTTAGTGGTCTCTTTGCGGTTGCGGGAGATTTACCCCTATTTGCTACATGAGTTAGATTATCTTTTGTGATCTAGTGATCAACCGACCTACCGTGGTACTCCAATCTCGAATCTACCGTTTTCTCTTATTGATATTTACTCGTATAATTCCCTTCGTTCTCATTTAATTTGCTTTCATTGTCGATCTTATAAAACCCCCTTTTTTTACTTTCTTATTTCGATAGTTAGGTTATTTGAATATTCGTACCTCCTTGGATCTGACTCGGTATTTCTACTACTTGCTATAAATTAGTGAGCTGTAAGTATCGGTTTATTTTGAGGGGCCTCGACACGCTCGTCAAAATTTGGCACCGTTGCCGGGGAGGTTTCGATTTATTTGATTAATCTAATTTTTTTATGTTAACTCGTTCTTCAGGTTTAGGAACTTTACCTCTTGACCAGGAGATCGAGAAGACTACAAAGGTAAACCGGAAGGCCAAGAGACAAGCTACTACTTCTGGTAATTCTGATAGTGAGGGAGACTACTCCGCTTCTTCATCTCATACTGAAAGTATTCCTGAAGATAGTCTCAGCATGGCAGCACAACAACTTACCATGAACGCCATGGCCGATAATGAGGTTAATCAACAACCATTATGCATTGTGCTTCCTGATAACATTCCTCCATTTGAACTGAAGTCGAGCTTGATTCATCGACTTCCTACCTTCCATGGACGAGATGGAGAAAATGCCAATAGACATCTACAAGGGATTCACATCGCATGCTCCACTATGAAACAAGTTGGGGTCTCTACTGATTTAATCAAGCTGATGGCATTTTCATTCTCCGTCGAAGACAAAGCCAGAGATTAGTTATACAGTCTTGATCTAGGATCGATAACGACATGGGCAGAATTGCAAAAGAAGTTCTTGGATAGGTACTTTCCTGCTTCAATTGTGATATCCAAGAGGAAGGAAATTAGTGGCATAACCCAGCATTCTGGTGAGACATTGTATGAGTATTGGGAGAGATTTCAACAACTGTGTTCTAGTTGCCCTCAACATCAAATTGCAGAGAATCAGCTAATACTGTATTTCTATGAAGGACTCCTTCCATCAGAAAGGAGCATGCTTGATGCTGCTAGTAGAGGTGATTTCATGGATAATACACCTGCTCAAGCCAAACAACTGATTGAGAGGATGGCTAAGAATACACGAGGACGTCAAACTATAGGAGAACAGAGAGTTAATGAACTGGGAGCCTCTAACTTGGAGGAAAAATTTGACGAGCTTACAGCATTCGTGAAGTCAACTTTGAAAAATGGCTTAGTCAAACCTATAGTATGTGGTGTTTGCTCTACTCAAGGGCACTATTCAGAGGCATGTCCTGAGCTTCAAGAAGAGGCATTTGCTATGGGTAATGGTGATTATCCACAAAAGAGGAAGTATGATCCATACTCTAACTATTATAACCCAGGCACTAGAGATCATCTCAATTTCAGATATGGGCCACCTCAAGGACAACCAACTCAAAGAACACAAACTGCCTATGAAAATCCTAGGCCTGAGCCACCTCAACAGCAACCAGCTAGTTCTTCTTAGTCATTGGAAGATCTTATTAAGACTTTGGCCATTAGCACTAATCAAAGTATTCAGAATCCTGCCAACCAAACAAATGCAAGCATCAAGAATGTTGAAAGGCAAGTGTCTCAGATTGCAGCTGATATGAGAGAAATGAAGAACTCTCAAGGGAGACTACCATCTCAAACAGTCGTAAACCCAAGAGAGAATGCGAGCGCTATCACCTTACGGAGTGGAAAAACTTTAGAAGCAGCACCGATCTTGGAAGAGAACACTCAAGTTGAGAAAAAGACAAGTGAAGCTGAGAAGAATGTGGAAAAAGAGAAGGAAACTATGAAGTTGAAGCCCCAAATAGAGATTCTCCCACCTTTTCCTGGAAGGTTTGCTAAAGCGAAGAAGGAAGCTGCTGAGCAAGAAATTCTAGAAACTTTTCGAAAGGTAGAAGTAAATATTCCATTGCTCGATGCCATCAAGCAGGTGCCAAGATATGCAAAGTTTCTCAAAGACTTCTGCACCAATAAGAAGAAATTAGGGATGGATGACAAGGTTAGAGTGGGCGAGAATGCTTCAGCGATCATCAAGAGGAAGCTTCCCTAAAAGTGCAAAGACCCAGGTATGTTCACTATTCCATGCACTATAGGAAATACGAGAATTGAAAGAGCAATGCTTGATTTAGGTGCATCTATCAATGTTATGCCTTTGTCCATTTATAAGATTTTGAATCTAGGGCCTTTAAAAGACACTAGAATCATTATTCAATTGGCTGATAGATATAATTCCTATCCTGAAGGAGTTTTTAGAAGACGTGCTTGTGAAAGTGAATGAATTCATATTTCCTGTCGATTTTTATGTGATTGATATGGATGATGAATCTTGCTCTAATTCTTCTCACATCTTACTTGGACGACCTTTCATGAAAACTGCTCGAACTAAGATAGATGTACATAATGGAACTCTTTCATTAGAATTTGATGGGAAAGTGGTTACTTTTAACATATTTGATGCTATGAAACACCCACCAGATTCTGCAACTACTTTTTCTATTGATGTGATTGATCCACTTGTTCAAGTTGCTTTTGAAAGAATATGTGTGAAGGACTCGCTAGAAAGGGTGATACGAAATTCAGCGACTGATCGCGAGGCACCTATGGCTCTTGAGGAGGAAGATCAAGACACTATCATGACTCTCTATTCACTTCAAGAAGTCCCAAAAAGGTATGAGAACTCTATAATTCCTCTACCGGTTACTAACGAACATATTCTTCCTTCTGTGGAACAGGCTCCTAAGTTAGAATTGAAGAAGTTACCCGAGAACCTCAAGTACGTATATCTTGGCGATAAGGATACCTTGCCAGTAATTATTTCAAAAGACCTTGCCATGTCCCAGGAGCAACAATTGATCGAAGTACTAAGAGAGTATAAAATAGCAATCGGATGGACATTGGCAGACATCAAAGGTATCAGCCCGTCAGTCTGCATGCATCAAATTCTCCTAGAGGAAAATACCAAGCCAAAGCGAGACCCACAACGGAAGCTTAATCCTGCCATGAAGGAAGTTGTGATGAAAGAAATTATCAAGCTCCTTGACTTAGGAATCATCTATCCCATCTCAGATAGTCAATGGGTCAGCCCAATTCATGTGGTTCCGAAGAAGACTGGACTTATATTAGTTGCAAATGAAAAGAATGAAATGATACCCATGCGAGTTCAGAATGGTTGGCGTGTCTGCATTGACTATCGTAAGCTCAACGCTGCAACGAGGAAAGACCACTTTCCCTTACCTTTTATCGATGAGATGCTGGAACGACTTGCAGGTAAGTCTTATTTCTGTTTCCTTGATGGCTATTCAGGTTACTATCAAATAGTAGTTGACCCTAAGGACCAAGAGAAAACTACATTTACTTGTCCATTTGGTACATTTGCTTATCGCCGTATGCCTTTTGGATTATGTGATGCTCCTGGTACTTTTCAACGTTGCATGATGAGCATATTTTCTGACATGATAGAAAATTGCATAAAGGTCTTCATGGATGATTTTACTATGTATGGCAATTCTTTTAATCATTGCTTAGAAAACCTTTCGAAAGTGTTACAATGTTGTATTGAGAAAAGTCTTGTCTTGAATTATAAAAAGTGTCATTTCATGGTCACTCACAGTATTGTCCTCGGGCATGTGATTTCTGAGAAAGGGATTGAAGTTGACAAAGCAAAGATTGATTTAGTTGCTAATCTTCCTTACCCAACTAATGTTCGAGAAATACGTAGTTTTCTTGGTCATGCAGGATTTTACCGTCGCTTCGTCAAGGATTTCTCTAAGATTGCTCTACCTTTGAGCAACTTACTCAAGAATGATGTTGAATTCAATTTTGGGAAGGAATGCAAGGAAGCTTTTGATAAGTTGAAGGTGTTACTAACCACTGCGCCAATTCCGCAACCTCCTAATTGGAACTTGCCATTTGAGATCATGACGGATGTAAGTGACTATGCCGTGGGAGCAGTTTTGGGACAACGAGTTGAAAAGAGCAGTCATGTCATCTACTATGCCTCAAAGACTTTGGATGGAGCCTAACGCAACTACTCTACCACAGAGAAAGAATTACTTGCCATTGTCTTTGCCTTGGATAAATTTTGTTCTTACCTTTTAGGGACGAAAGTCATAGTTTACTCTGATCATGCTGCACTCAAGTATTTATTGGCAAAGAAAGACTCTAAACCACGCTTAATTCGATGGATTCTCTTGCTGCAGGAATTTGATTTGGAGATTCGAGACAAGAAAAGCTCTAAAAATTTAGTAGTAGACAATTTGAGCCGCTTGGAACGTGCTGAAGAACCACTACCCATTTCAGATGATTTTCCTGATGAACAACTTTTCCATATCGAGGTGGAAGAACCATGGTATGCTGATCTCGTCAATTTTATTGTGACTGGTAAGACTCCGCCTGGTTTGACAAAAGCAAAAAGGCATAAACTTCGCAGTGATGCAAAATACTTTATTTGGGATGAACCTTTTCTGTGGAAAATAAGTAGTGATCAAGTTATTCGTCGCTGCATAGCTTCTAGTGAATATGAGTCTATCCTGACTTACTGTCATACGTATGCATGCGGAGGCCACTTTGGTCCTAGATGAACTGCTAGGAAAGTGCTAGATAACGGATTCTACTGGCCTACTATATTTCAGGATGCTTATAAATTTTGCAAGAGTTGTGACCGTTGTCAGCAAGTAGGAAATATTTCTCGTAGAAATGAGATGCCCCAAGTTCCTATACTTTTCTGTGAGATATTTGATGTATGGGGTATAGATTTTATGGGACCATTTCCTAGCTCTTTAGGTCATATTTATATCCTACTTGCAGTTGACTATGTCTCAAAGTGGGTGGAAGCAAAGGCCACTCGAACTAATGATTCTAAAGTTGTGGCAGGATTTTTGAAATCTAACATCTTTAGTAGGTTTGGCATTCCACGGGTGATCATTAGCGATCAAGGAACTCACTTCTGCAATCGTACAATTGAAGCACTAATGAGGAAATATGGCGTGCACCACCGTGTTGCTACCACGTACCACCCTCAAACCAATGGACAAGCTGAGGTATCCAATCGAGAGGTGAAGCAAATATTGGAGAAAACAGTAAATCCCTCACGTAAAGATTGGAGCTTGCATTTGGACGATGCTCTCTGGGCCTACCGCACAGCATATAAGACACCTATAGGTATGTCCCCTTACCGCTTAGTATTCGAAAAATTATGCCACTTACCTGTAGAGATTGAGCATAAGGCATACTGGGCGGTCAAGCAATGCAACATGAATTTCCAAATGGTTGGTGAAGAACGCAAATTGCAACTGCAAGAATTGGAGGAGATTCGTCTGGAAGCTTATGAGAATGCGACAATGTACAAGGAGCGCACAAAAATTCTACATGATAAGTTACTCCTTCGCAAAACTTTTACTGTGGGCCAAAAGGTACTGCTCTTTAATTCACGATTAAAACTTATGCTCGGTAAGCTTTGATCTCGCTGGACTGGTCCGTTCATTGTGCTTAGAGTATTTGATAATGGAGTGATTGAAATTCAGAATTTGCACCCGAACAAAATTCTTACAGTCAATGGACATCGTCTTAAACATTTTGTTGAGAATTTTGTAGGAACACTGGATGAGACCGTGAACCTCGCACTCCCAATTTATGCTACGGAGTAATCTGGATTGATCGTCAAGCTATTGACGTTAAACAAGCGCTTATTGGTAGGCAACCCAATTTAGTATTTCAATTTTTAGGTGTTATTACATCATTAGATTTTACTTTTATATTTATCAGAATAGTTACTTGGGTTTAATTTATGCCTTTGAATATTCGCAGGTGAAAGGAGATACGTCTGAGCAAGGTGAAGTTTGCACTATGACGTAAAGATATATTATGTAGCTCCTCAGGCCGAACGAAGTCATCACAAGACGAAAAGTTAATTTTTTACAACCCCTCGGTGCGTCAAAGCCTCCAACGCGACGAAGTGGATAGCCAATTTTTATTTCCAACGCTGCGAAGTGGAGCACCCCGTCCTGAAGTGCACAGGCTTCAACACTCTTCCCTCGCAGTGATAAAGCATCAGCGTGACGAAGTGTCCAGAAGAACCCAACGAAAAAAATTCATGCCTGCTTGCACCGACCTCGATTCCTATTTTAGCGCTTGACTTCATAATAAAAAAAAAGAGACCGACTCAAACTCAAACTCCATGTTTCCTAATCACACGGTGCCATGTCATCAAGTTCAGGCTACAAAATTACGCATAACAGTTTTAGTCCTAGTTGGACTCTTACAGATTGCAATCCAATTGAATTCTCTCTCACATATGCTCTTCGTTCATTCATTATATATTGTCTATCCTGTCAACTAATTCATCAATTATTTTACAGGCACAAAGTCTTTATTTCTTATTCCGAACCTATGATGCCTCCAAAGAAAGACGTAATTGCTCGAGCAAATCAAAGCAAGCGAAAACGGGGAGAAGATCCAACCGTACCACCAGTCGACCTTCGTGACACGTACAAGGCACCATTTCTTATCCATGATGATGTCGAGGGTAAACGTTTTCACTCCTTAGCTTCTAGAAAAATTGTGTCAAATAAATGGTTTGATTATCATACGCTTGAGTACATTGGATTGAAAACTAGAATCAATGAATTGAGTGAAATTTTTGGATGGACACGGTTTCTTGCAAACCCTTTGGAGACTTACGAGTCTCTTACATTAGAATTTTTCACAACCCTAAAAATTGATGATGATTTACAATTTATCCAATGTCATTTGAATGGACATGATTTTAGGGTTGACAACACCATCATGCATAAAGCTTTTGGATTTCATAAAGATGGTTGTACAAAAACCCCTTCAACATTTTGTGAGAAAAAGAGTTGGTGTAAACTGACTAGCTTAGAAAATTTTTGCATGACCAACCCTTCTAATGGATTCATCATTGACCATGCATATCTACTTTTACATAAGTTTATGTGTCATGGAATTTATGGAAAGAAGGAGAGCAATAAAGTCTCCGATCCGGAGTTGTTTTTGCTTACATGTTTGTAGGATAAGAAGTCGATCAACACCACGTACCACATTTTTCAAGCGATGCGTCATACATTGACCCGATCAAACACTGTCATTGGCCTAGGACATTTTGCCACTAGTCTTGCCAAGTTTTTTGATGTGTTTCCTGTGACAATCTCCCGACCACTAGCTCGCGGCCATATCACGCACGGTACTCTCATCCGCGCAGAAATCATGACTACTACTGGAAAACTAATTGATGCAAAAGAGAGGAGTTGTTGGCAAGCATTAACAACACAACAAAAGCGTGTTGGAGCAAAGGAGAATTCAGTCACAATTCCATCTACGGCTGCAGAAGGAGCTATACACACTACATTGACCACGCTGCTAGCTAAAATGGAGGAGCACTCTGTCTACGTGCAATCTGAGCTCAATGATTTAAAAACACGTCTCACCAACATTGAGCGTGAGCAAACCCATGTCACATCTCTACTTCGCCTTCGTCTCGTGCAACTTGAAAGCACACCAATGCCACCCTCACCACGCAAATCACCACTCGAGAGAGTCCTTGAACCCTAAACTCAATTGCTTACATTTTTTTATTTTATCATTTTTTTTATTTTTTTTATGTATTTATGTATTTTGTGTTTCGTGATTTGTTGTCGTGTTTATCTCATGTGTCTTGTCTATTTTGATTTTTTTGATTTTTTTTCTATTTTATTTGATTTATTTTTATTTTTTAGGTTACCCTATAACATGAGGACATGTTGTTCTCTAAGTGTGGGGATGTTTGGGTAAATTTTGGTTTGTTTTGTGTGTCGAGGCAACTATGTGCGTGAACTTGCAACCTTGAATTTTTGAGCCTTTAGCAACTTAAGATCCTTAGAAAAGCTCATGCTAGGATAAAATTAGCAAAGATATGATAAAGCCCATATTGAGAATTAGTTCTTGCTTTTCAAAAATCTCATAATTGGATTAAGCGACCACTAGTGTACAAGACTGATAGAACACTTGAGAGAATTCAGGTGGCACGGTTGTAGTAACCAACTCTCGCTTGTATCATGAAAATGTTTTAGCTAACTTGTGTGAGGATTAACCGAAAAAAAAAACTTGCTGCCCTTCTATGTTTCAAAAAAATGTTCTTAAGGGATGTGAAAGAAAGGAAAGAAAATTGAAATGTGGAATGTGGAAAGCAAGGTGGAATGAAAAAGAATGCTGGCGGAAGGGCAGTAGTCAGGTAAACAAGTGGAGGTAGAGTAATCTCCGACCTGACTAGGAGATAGCTTGATGACAGTTGTAAAGCAATATTGGAACAACAAAGTTGTATCCAGCCTGGCAACATCTGATAAGTGAAGTCCCAAGTGCCAAGCAAGTTGAGTGCCAACCATACTGACCTAAAATGTTTTAGGACGAGGCCAAGCTAAACAGCACTATAAGTGCCTTAATATCCAGTCATGCCTTGTGCTTATTGATGTTGAGTCTCTAGTGGTCTTCACTGCTTTTGAATGATTAAAATTATGGGGAACTAGTTTGATTTGTGGGCTAGACTTGAATTGCAAAATTAACTTGGCATTGGAATTTCTAGGGATAGTCTGTTGTTAATAGTTCATTGATTCAGTGTGGTTAAAACGCAAGTGCTCGAGTTGCCAATAGTTGTTTCATGTGTGTGTTGTGTGTTTTCTCTTATTTTTTTTAGTCTGTCTTTTGATTTTGTGTCTTAGATCGAGTCTTGCTTGGGGACAAGCAAAGTTTAAGTGTGGGGATGTTTGATGTGTGTCTTAAACACGCATTAAACGCATAGGATTTTAAGTTGTTTTTATACTTTTATCTTTAGTTCAATGTTATTTTAGTTATATTGAGTTTTAGGTGACTAATGGGCCCTTTATACTAAATTATAGGAAAAGAGGCAATTTTGGAAAGGAATTATATTCGAAGGAGGAGTCTAGCAGAGACATCTATCTTGGAAGGGCATTTCGTTGGTTTCGGAGCAGAATTTGAGAAAGACTATCAGACGCAAAATTGAAGATCTTTCTTTCTTCTTTCTATCCATATAAAGAACGCACCAATCGGAGTCCGGAAGAGAAAGTTATGGTCAAAACACTGAAGACTGATCTGATAGGAGACTATTGCGGAAATTCAGGGGCAATATTGTAAATTACATGGAGGACGACCCTTGTAGGTTTTCTGAGTTATTAGGACTTATAAAAACTCTCTAGACCTAGTTTTTAGGTAACTTTTGCATTCTAGAGAACATAACTCATTTTTATTTTGTCTTTGTCATGAATATAAGGAACTAATCCTCTAGGTTGATTTGAGAGAGGAGACCCAAGGATTCGGTTGTGAGGATCTTGTTTATTTCAATCTTATTCAGTAGTATTTATTTATTTCCTTGTGCTTATTTTTGTTCTTGAATGGTTTGCGGTTGTGAATCTATTTTAGAACTGATCTGCCATTGATTTCTGATTAGCGGTTGCTGTTAGGAATTGAACTAGGAGCAAGGTTAATTTTGTGAGGAACGGTTGTTACCAAACAAATTAACTAGGAATAAATAAGGCTAGTTCGTACATACCAAGGTTTTGAGTATAATCGCTAGGAGTAGGAACATCTATTCTTAATGCTATTGCTTTCTAGATTAGAAATCGATTGATATTCTGTCTATTAGGTGATAAACAATTAGTTAGGCGGTTGCGTAGCTAGTTGATTATAGGATGTTAGTGGTGTCTTTGCGGTTACGAGAGATTTACCCCTATTTGCTACATGAATTAGATTATCTTTTGTGATCCAGTGATCAACCGACCTACCGTGGTACTCCAATCTCGAATCTACCGTTTTCTCTTATTGATATTTACTCGTATAATTCCCTTCGTTCTCATTTAATTTGCTTTCATTGTCGATCTTATAAAATCCCCTTTTTTTACTTTCTTGTTTTGATAGTAGGTTATTTGACTATTCGTACCTCCTTGGATCTGACTCGGTATTTCCACTACTTGCTATAAATTAGTGAGCTGTAAGTATTAGTTTATTTTGAGGGGCCTCGACACACTCGTCAGTCTTAAACACCCGAGTCATCAATCCCATAAAGAAAACAGAAGCATTCGTTAGACCAAATAATTTAACCAAGAATTCATAATATCCATATCGAGTTCTGAAAGCTATCTTGATCACACATCTGCCTTTCTATTCTTCAACTATTGGTACCCTGGCCTCACGTCAATCTTGCAAACCATTTGGCATCTCACAACTGATCATTGAATCATCAATACATAAAATAAGATAATAATGGCAAATTGTTACCTTATTGAGTTATCGAAAATCAATATATGATTTCAAACTCTCAACCTTCTTCCAAATAAAATCATCAGAGCACCCTATGGTGCAATACTAGACCAAATATTTTCCTTATCCAACAAATTCTGCAATTCAATATTCAAGTTTCTTAACTCAGCAGGTGCCATACCATATGGTCATATCGAAATCAGATCTGTTTCTTATCCATCTCAGTCTCTTTAACAATCTGAAAACCCTCAAACATAAGGTAAGCCTTGGTAGAATCATCACCCTAATATATAAATTATGACTTGCCCTCAGGCTTAAACTTCACAATCTTATTTAAAACAATCTACCATAACATTATGGCATGATAACCAGTCCATATCCATTTTAACATCGAATCATCAAAAAGCAACCAAATAACTCAAATCCTTTAAACACTTGGTTCGTTACCAAATATATATGTGGGATATACTAGTCACTCATGTTCACAAGTGTACACAACAATCCTATTTTGCTAATTGAACTAGAGCGAAGCACATGCCAAGTTCAGTCGTAATTTATCATTCGGAAATAGGTCAAACACATCCAATGCATTCCATACATCACTTAAACTCAAATCTTTTATATATTTCAATATCTAAAAGTCTCACAATTTACCTCAAATCCTCAAGAATCAACTTACCAATATTTTCTCTTTGAGCTTGCTCAACTCTGAACTCAACTAGCAAATTTGACTTTCAAGATGATGCTCAAAATGTTTCCAATTCTTTCTTCCTCCTTTAGCCATCTCAGATTTACTAGGCATAATTGTTATAACCTTTCATACTATCATATCAGACTTAGGCACACTAAAGAACTGACACACAGAAGAGGACAAAGACATGACAAATCCTATGCTCCATTATACATAACACATAATTCAAACTCAAACTTAAGGCTCTAACAAATCTAGAGTTAGGTTTATCTGAGCTCTCTAATAACCCTATAGCTTTGATACCAATTGTAATGACCCAAAACTAGGCCGCTGACTTGGTGCTGGGTCACGCTCACCTAAACTGATGAGCTGCGACCTAACTAGCCTCATAAAACATACATATCGAATTGTGGAAGCTTAATTCAAATACGGAAGCATAAACCATATATATACATAAATAAACATTACAGGAATTCTTACAAAATTCTAAAGACCATACATATGTATAACAGAGCAACACAATCAAGATTACATTAGGGAAAACCCTTTACAGATGACAACGGTCCTTATACTTCATCATCTTTTGAGGGAGGGGGTAAGTACTTTGGATTACTTAGTAGAAGATATTAAAGTTAACCTATATTTAACTAACCAACCACATGCATAGACTCAAATTCATGCAAGAACAATAACACAAAATTAAAACTTAGCACTTCACAAGTAATCCAATCTAAACAATGATGAATTCATAATTCATACAAATAGACACTTTCTGATCTGAATAGGGCATCTCGAATGCTATATCATGGATAGACTTTGGATAGGTCTAGAAAGTGTCACTCCCACTCATAACACAAGGATACCATATCTTATAGCGCTTTCATAATCAAACTCCGTCGGCGATATCATAAGTCATATCAAATCCAATATATCCTCAAAATATGTGCACATATACCAATATCCCCAGTTGGTCACGGGTAGGCCTCATTGTCTGCCATCTCACAAAAATTGACTTATATTTCATAATCAAACTCATAACTACCAAAACCAAAATCTCATAATCAAAAGACTCATATTCGCCAAAACATACAAAACTTCCCATAACACTGTTCCGCACTCTCTTCCGAGAGGGTCTGCTCTTATCCTTATAAGTTTCCTACTATTTTTCTAGACGACAGGTCATTTGCCTAGATAACCAGGTGTACGCCAACAATGTCTGGCGTGCGCCAAGTTTAACGATTTAGAAGAGTTGGAGTACGCCAACTCTTCTGGCGTGAGAATTTTTGCCTCGGATGGCCAAAGTTAGCGTACGCCACCAATTTCTGGCGTGCGCCAACACAGCAGTTTTTTAAGCAGAGTTACACAAATGAGTAAGTAAGGTAAAATCGTCCCACAAGGACCGAGTTTAAAGCTTCAACTAGGATTTGTAACTTGTCTAAAATCAATTTATGAAGTGGTTTGATGGAAACACTCGTTCTAAGTTGGTTTACTAATCTACAAAGTATGAACTTAGTTACTTGAAGGTTTGGTTTTCTAACAGATTTTTAACAACTTAATATGCACAAATGAGCAAGCTGAACTTAAAATCACAATAATCATCGAATTCAGAAGGTTAACTAAGTACATAACATGGTCCTAGTGTTTCGAAATCAACCAAACTACACTCTCATGCTAGAATGACCTAAAGTGCTTCTTTACCATGCTTAGAATGGTAAGATGTTCTCTCGACCCCAAAAACCAACTAAGCATAGCAAAGAACCAACTATATGCATCACTTTAAGGATACTAAATCACTGAGTAAAAGTATTAGTAACTCGAACCAGCAACGTATCTAACTAACCTTTCCATTTAAACCATCTCCTCTCAGTCTCAAGTTTAAACTAACTTCTAACCTTGGTGATCAAGCAAGTTTAGCATGGTATTAAGTTTGTTAGTTTGACATGTTCATAATGATTTTTAACCCTCTAAACCGTGACTAAGTAGTGGCTTTAAGCCACCAAACTCAAAGATTAACTACACACACATGCTTGCAAAGAACAATATACACATAAACATGAACATACTTAGCATTAATTAACTAAATGAAGAATTTAAGTGAAGAAACCTTTACAAGGATGACCAGCTTTCTTCCTCACGTTCTTCACTGAAAGATGGCCCAGGTTTGTGCTGCCATACCTCTCTCACACTCTCTCCTTGTCTATTCTACACTAATGTTCATTATTAACATAAAACAAAAGTCAAAAGTAAAAACTAATATAAACTAACCAGATCCTCAGGTGCTCGCCAACTGTGCCTAGCGCGCGCTAGGTCTTAGGTGCTCGGTCGTTCGCGTCTGGTCATTCTTGCTCGTGGTTGTTTGCTTCTGGTGCATTTTTGGCATATGCCACCTTCTTCTGGCGTGTGCCAGGTCTTCAGCGTTGCTCTTCTTTGCCTTCGCATCATTCCTCTCGTCCATGCATCCGCTCATCTAGCTCAGTCATCATCTATTTCCTTGACTTAGCTCCTAAAAACCATAAAACATAATGAAAAACAAAATACACAACTAAAAACATAAAATAAAGAAAACTAAGACAAAGATAACTAAAACTAAAATAAAACAACCTAAAAAAACTAAGAACGAACTAGAAAATGGACACAAGTAATGAGTGTTTTAAGCACTCATCACACCCCCACACTTGAATCTTAGCTTGTCCCCAAGCAAGACTCAAATGCGGACAAGAATAACACAAAAATCACAAACACACACAAACACATAACGAGGTAAAGACTTGGCACGACTCGATCAATACTTAACTTCCCTAAAAAATATCAACTTATATTAAAATCTCATCATAAACCAGTTAGTTCATCAATTACAAAACACAAAGCACTACAAACTAGTAGACACCTCGGTACTCTATTGTTTAAACAAGTGTTAACTCTATGTAAAAGACACTAGAAGGTTAACTCTCGAGGATAATAAAGTGTATCACTCATATAATGTGTATGGTCAACTTTCCTATCACTTACATACAGGTCAATATCTCAAAGCATCCTACGTCCTACTCAACGCTATCTAAAAATTGCAATAGTTGTCAATGATGGGGGGCTTTTTCATCGGGTTGTAATGGGACTGAAGGTCAGGGTGAGGTAAAAATATATGGAAAGTGGCTAAACCACCCAATCCGAGGACTAAATATATAAACTAAGCAGTCACTCGTCTAATCTAAAACATCCTCACCAAATATAATAAACGTACACTCCCCAATATCCCAATTTACAAAGATCAAGAAGCTCAAGTTTTACCTAGACTTATGCTTATTCAACTTCACATTCTTTTTCTTTCTTTTCTTTTTCTTTCTTTTTCTCATTTTTTTTACTTCTTTTTCTTTCTTTCTTTTTTTTTTACTTTTACATTCAACTTACTATACAAATTGCAAATGTCTAGGCTAACTTGGCTTCTTGACTGATCATATACCATAAAATAATCCTAACTATATACCCCAAGTCGGTTTCAGATACCAACTACTCCCAATCCAATATATCTCCAACATACGTAACCTAAATGTCCTCGAATCGGATGGTCAAAGTTAGGGATAATGATAGATAATAGGCTCTGGTAATAAGGGTTTATTGCAATTGGTAATAAGGGATTTTGGCTCTAAGGCTCTAGGCTCAAATATCAAAGAATGCCCTGTCATCTCACTAACTTCCACGCAACCTAGACTACGATAAGTACTAGTAGGATGCCTCGATTAACTAACACTAGTATGCACCTCATGAAAAATAGAGACCGGTGTCTCATTTGTCGGCTAAAATCCTCACAAGGTACACTCAAAAACCCTCTAGTCTAGTCTACATAGTGAAACTACTCGCCTAAACAACAGAGTATTAGGTTTCTACCAATTTCTAGGCTTTGTGCTCGAATTAAATTCCTAACTAAGAGTTTGATAAAATTCTAACACAAGTTAAAAATTTTAGAAGGGGTCAAATTTATGAAAATTTCATGCCAAGTCTTAACCTACACGTCCTAGACAAACTAAACATCCTAAAAAGGAAGATTCCTGGAAGGAACCCTCCCCCACACTTGAATGACACATTGTCCTCAAGATGTCTAATACACGCATACAAAAACACAAATATCATACAAAATTAAAAACAAACATGCAAGTAAAAAGAAAGATAAGCAAACAAACACATTTAACAAAAATCTAATACATAAAAGGGCAAATCAATAAAGTAAAACACAAATAAAACATACATATTGAAAGGAAAGGAAAATCTACTGCCGAAGTTCTCGGCCCACTGTTGCATCCATGCTGTGTGTGCCCTCTGCTCGGCTCTGAAGGCGCGCTGCTCCTCCATCTCAGCTCTTTGCTGTGCCTCCATGCAAGCAGTCGCTTGATGTCAAATGCTGAAGCTGGACACCATATCCCTGAAGCTGGTCTCTGTAGCCCTACAGCTGCAACTGCATCATAGAAAACTGATCATGAAGATCTACCTACAGGCGTGGAGACTGATGGCTGGTGCCAGCCTCGTCATGATGCTCCTCCTCTGGGTCCTGCTCCTAAGGGGTCTGCTTCTATACTGGTGGTGGAAGGCCCAATCTGGTCAGGGTAGCTAGGACCGCTTGGCGCTCCTCCCATGGCTTGTACTGCACTATCTCCTTGCCATCTCGAGTCATCGTCCTCTTGATGAGCTTACTGTAGTGGAGCTTGTCGATGTCGAGATCCACCGGCTCCACGTATGTCCTTGTGTACTCTGAAAATCTCACAGAAAAATGGTGACATGCAATGCGAGAAATGATATGACCTAGGTATAGATGCCTAGGTTCCCTATCGCTAATCAAACATGCAAAGCAGTCAACCACCATAGCATAAGTGTTAAACCTAATGTTGTGGTGGAGGTAGTCGATGGCATATAGCTGAGATCTGAAAACTTTAGACTCTTCCCATTGACCAAAGAAGGTCATAGTCATATATCGGTGGAGGATTCCTAAGTATGGTTCTCTAATCAGCGCATTAGGCACCCTTCCCAACTCGTATCTAGTAAAACCATTGATCTCATGCAAAGCCTGGTGAGCTAAACTAGTTGGTTCGAAATCTAAAGCTCCACTTCCAGTCTTAAGCTCGAAAAGGTCAATGAATTCAGCTTCATTCATGCTAAACTCAGTATCAAATACTCGTACACTGAATGAACTCCTATTTGGCTCAACCTGCAGAGTGCAGTAGAACTCTAGCACTAACTCCTACCTAGCCAAAATCTCTCTATCCTAAAAGTACCCCCACCCCAGCTTCTCAAAAGCCTCTATCAACTCATTAGCTATCCCTAAGATTCTCATGTCATTCCAATTAATCTTAAAATGTCCTATAGTAGTGAGTCGAGAGAATCTGTGGTACCTCTCTCCCTCCCAATCATTGAAGATTGTGAAGGGAGCATTATAGCGGTGATAAATGTCTCTGGGTCGATCTGATGAAGAGTCTGACCCTGACAGTGTTGGAGTCCGCGTGCGCTTCCCTATGTTCCTCCTGATGAGTCGGCTTGATCCTTCAGTTCCTGACATCGTGGATTGTGTTTCTGGACTTGGGTAATGCGAGCAAAGTATCTGGGATGCTTGGGCAAGTGTAGATCTGAGTTTTAGATTCGAGAATTCTGGAGGATTGTGAATTATGACCAAAAATCGGCTATAGCAGAATATATAGTCCCCAATCTGACCTAGCTGGCATACACCAGATGTACCTGGCGTACGCCAGGTTTTACATTTTTCATTTCTGGCGCACGCCACCTTTCTCTGGCGTGCGCCAGTCAGTGCATTTTTTGGTGAAAATAGCTTTTGCCATTTACATTCTACCTATTCAAACTAACTAACAAACAATTAAACTAATAAATTGTGATAACAACACACAAATGTACATCTAGACTATTTTTTTTGTGTTTTAATGGTGTTTTTTATATTTTTTTGGCTTTTATTTACGTTGCATTCCTGGAGAGCTTGAAAACCAGATGCCCCATTCTGATGGGTCATTATCTCTTGATGGATTGTCGGTTATCGCAACCTTTTTGGCCTAAAGCCTAGTAGGGTTACGATGTGATAGTACGGTCACTCGATTGGCGTGTAGTACTATATTTAATGCAATCACCATCAGAGATGTAATTTCAATATTTATCGCTCACACAGTTCTTCAATCGCGTACCAAGACGAACTCCCTGGCCTCGCAACCTTGGCAGCTTTGAGCTGAACTGGGTCTTGACGTAACAGGACAGTTCGCTCAGTTTGCGACATGGTACTATGTTTGCTACAAACACCATCGTGTATCAATTTGCCACATTTATGGCAGAAACCTAATGTTGTCATTCTATTCTTATAGGCACTCTTTGAAGTTCCTCTGGAGTGCCTCAAGAAATTTTCCTCTCTCCGCTCAGTTTTTAAGGTTTCTTTTGCCCTTCTCAAAATGATTAGGCAAATATCAATTTGAATTTTTCTCGAAATTAACATTCTAACTAAATACATATATTTAGCACAAAACATATTTACAAAACTAACGCTAACCTTGCAAAATGCACAACTCCTAGTGCGAGTACCGTGATAGACTACCATCTTAAGGACTCTTTGGGCTATAAGCCTAGTCAAGTCACCCTGTAGTACCACAGTATTTACACTTGTGATGAGTCTCTTGTATTAACCAAGTCACTGCGTTCAATTCACTACTAGGAAAGAAAATAATATAAACCCTATTAGTAAAAATAATAGAAATATATACTATTACTAATAAACATAAACCTAAACATGCTGATTTAACGTCGTCAGCTTGACTATCTCTGTTTTTATGTAGTATTCAACTTATTAACCAATTCCACTTCCGCAATTAGGTTAATATTGCCTCCCCCATGGTAGATTTTGCATCGTTGGCCATTAACTCTAAAAACCTCTCCATTGGTACTTTGTAAATCAAGTGCCCCAAAAGGGAACACCTTAATAATCTTGTAAGGTCCACTCTACTTAGATTTGAGCTTCCCAGGGAAGAGTTTAAATCTAGAGTTAAAAGAAGAACATATTGACCCTCTTTAAAATCTTTCCTGATAATATGGGCATCATGTATCTTTTTTGTCTTTTCCTTGTAGAGTCTCGAGCTTTCGAATGCAAGATCTCGAATTTCTTCCAACTCATAGAGTTGGAGAATTCTTCGTTCTCCTACCTTTTTGTAATCATAATTAAGGGTCTTGATGGCCCAAAATGCACAATGCTCAAGTTCCACAGGAAGATGATATGCTTTGCCATAAACTAGCCTATAGGGTGACATTCCTATTGGAGTTCGAAATGAAGTTCGATATGCCCATAAGGCATCATCGAGCTTGTTCGACCAATCTTTTCTAGCTGATCCAACCATCTTTTCCAAAATCTTTTTGAGCTCTCGATTGGAAAGCTCCACCTGTCTGCTTGTTTGGGGATGATAAGGTGTTGCCACCTTATGAGTTACCCCATATCTTTTAAGTAGGACTTCGAATGGTTTATTGTAGAAATGTGATCCACCATCACTGATTATTGCTTGTGGCACTCCAAATCTCGAGAAGAGTTTTTTAAGAAATAGGATAACAACTCTTGCGTCATTTGCAGGTGAAGCCAAAGCTTCTACCCACTTTGAAACGTAGTCAACTCCAACCAAGATGTATTTGTTGCCATACGATGTAGGAAAAGGACCCATAAAGTCCAACCCCCACACATCAAAGAGCTCGACCTCTAAAATTCCAGATAATGGCATCTCATTTCTTTTGGAAATGTTGCCCGTTCTTTGGCAGCGATCACATTGTTCCACATAAGTACGTGCGTCTCTAAATATGTACGGCCAATAGAATTCGCACTCAAATACCCTTGCTACTATCCTAGTTGCTCCATAATGACCTGAGTAAGTAGTGTTATGACATTACTCTAAAATACTAGCTATTTCCCAATCAGCAATGCACCAGCGAAGCACCCCATCATTACATCTCTTAAAAAGGTAAGGATCATCCCAAACAAACAATTTTGCATCCCTTAGGAATTTCTTCCTTTGAGGATAACTTAAGCCTACTGGAATAATTTCTCCCACTAAAAAGTTTGCAAAATCTGCATACCAGGGGGCTTCGACTCTGCTTATCGTCATCAGAGTTTCATCAGGAAACTCTTCCTGGATCTTGCCATTTTTATCAATCCTCTTGTTTTTCTCTAACCTAGAGAGATGATCTGCTATAACATTTCCAGCTCCTTTCTTTTCCTTAATGGATAAATCAAATTCTTGAAGTAACAGAATCCAGCGCATCACGCGAGGTTTGGCATCTTGCTTTGAAAATAAATACTTCAAAGCTGCATGATCTGTATAGACTATTACTTTTGAACCAAGCAAGTATGCTCTAAATTTGTCACATGCATAGACAACTGCTAGTAGCTCTTTCTCTATGGTTGTATAATTTAGTTGGGCCCCTGCTAGCACTCTACTTGCGTAGTAGATGACATGGACCTTCCCTTCTTTCTTTTGTCTAAGTACGCAACCCAAAGCTAGGTCACTTGCGTCACACATCAGCTCAAATGGAAGTTTCCAATCCGGTGATGAAATAACCGGAGCTGTGACTAGAGCTTTCTTAAGTGCATCAAATGCCTTCTGACATTCCTCATCAAAGTTGAAGGACACGTCCTTAACTAACAAATTTAGGCTTGGCAATTAGAGAGAAGTTCTTGATGAATCTTCTATAAAAGCCCGCATGACCCAAAAAGGCTCTAATTCCTTTAACTGTGGTTGGTGCAATCATCTTCTCTATCGCGTCTGTTTTAGCTCTATCTACTTCCATTCTAACTTTAGAAATCTTGTGCCCAAGAACTATTCCCTCGTCTACCATAAAATGGCATTTTTCCCAATTGAGCACAAGATTCTTTTCCTCACATCTTTCTAGTACCTTGTCAAGATTTTCCAGACAATGATCAAATGAGTTTCCAAATACAGAGAAGTCATCCATGAAGATTTCCATAATCTTCTCATTCATCTCCCAAAAGATGGACTCCATACAATATTGAAATATTACTGGGGCACAACTTAATCCAAAAGGCATTCTGCGATAAGCAAAGATACCAAAGGGACAAGTGAAAGATGTCTTCTCTTGATCTCTGGGTTATATTGCTATTTGGTTGTACCCTGAGTACCCATCTAAAAAGCAATAGTAAGAGTACCCTACTATCTTTTCCAGCATTTGATCAATGAATGGTAGAGGAAAATAATCCTTTCGTGTAGAATCATTCAATTTTATGTAGTCAACACATACTCTCCAACCGGTCACAGTACGTGTTGGAATGAGCTCGCCTTCATCATTTACTATAACTGTTGATGCGGTCCAACTAGGATCAATTATACGTGCAAGAATTACACGATCACACAAGTAATATCATGATAAGTAGGATCGTCTCCACAGAGAAAAGTGATTGAAAATTGTTCGTCAAGTACCAATTTATACGCTCTTAAATCTTAAGCTAAGCGAATGGATCGTTGGGTTGATGATCTAACACTATTACTACTAATAATATCGCAAAATCTCAAGGTTGTCAATCTCAATCTTTTAACGATACTTCTAAACTAAAAGCTCAATATCGCTACGAATCTAAGTTTGTCAGACCTGGATTCATTAACAATACTAAGTTGAGATAAGCGTATAAAAGCTATGATCTAAACCAAGTTGTCATCCTTGATCATCGACTAAGCATTCATTGAATCGAATATAAATAAGAACTTCAACAATAGAAATAATCTTAAGAACAAAGGAAATAGAAGTAACATTATGATATCAAATTCAAATGTTGATTTCAATATTCTTAAGAACAATATCCAAACACACAAAATAAAGTCTAAAAACTTAAATCTACAACTTGGAGGATTTCTTGGTTAAGCTTTCTTGATCTTCTCCTTTTTCTTCCAAGCTCTCTCCTTTATTCTCTCCTCCCAAGTTGTGTTGCAATGGCAGCCTACTCCCTCTCTTGTTCTTTGCCAAAAGTTGTGGGCCAACCAATTTTAGACCAAGCTAAATGGGAAGTTAGGTGAGCAATTCCTCTTGTCCCCTGCCGTAGGCCAGCATACGCTGGAAAGCCAGCATACGCTGGGGTTGCATTCTGTCCCTTTTTGCTCTTTCTCCTCTTTCTCGCTTCTCTTCCTCAAACTAGCCCAGTGAATGCTGGGTGGCCAGCGTTCGCTGGCCTTGCATTCTGCCCCTCTTTGTTCTCTTGCCTTCAAGCCTCCAATCATTGCTCAACTCGTTGCTTATGACCACCGATCTTTGCTCCGACTCCTCAGTGCTCCTAAACACCTACAAAATACACAAAAACAACAGACAATCTTCTCATTGACCAAATAAACAAAATGAAACAAAATGAAGACAAGACTCGACTTAACATTTCCTAAAACATGACGAAAACTTAACAAACTAAGACTAAATGAATGCATGTTCTCACATGCATCACACCCCCATACTTACTTCTTTGCTTGTCCCCAAGCAAAGTGCATCAGAAAACCAACAAGTGGTGCCATCAGAATTCAAACATTCGTCACAAGATCATCACCACAATCACACATATCACACCCTTGAGCATTATGAATGCAAAATCCATAGGCAATTATACCCTCAATCATTTAATCAAGTTTTCACACCTAGTGTTCCGGACTAGAGAGTTAACCACTTGTAGGATAGGATTGATTTAAACTCACATGTGTATGGTGGTCAACTATCCTACTCTCGTGTGCACGTTCAAGGTCTAAAAATGTTAAACTTCATACCAAAGAACAATCGAAACAAAGTAGATCATGCCATAGGAGGGACTTTCATTGGGTTGTAATGGGGCTAAAGGTAAAGGTGGGAAGATAAAAGTATCGCGGTGATGGCTAAACTACCTAATCCGAGGGTTACATAGAAAGTTAACTCTCAACTATACTAAATATCTCGCCTCATTATGCATATACACTCAACCTAAATTATCCACATCCTAAAGAACCAAAAAAAAGCGGGATAAGTCGCTTACTTTTTACTTGTGCCTTTTTCTTTCCAACTTTCCACTTTTTCCTTTGATTTCTTCTTTTCACTTTTCTCACTTTCCTCAAGAGAATTTCTTTTCTTTTCTTTTTTTTCTTTTTCTTGTTTCTCTTATTTTTCTTTTCTATCCCAATTTTTGCACTATGACTTAGCAACTTATCCCGACTTTTGGTCATTAGCCTCAATTCTACCCGTTTTTATCCCAATGTATGTAAAAAAGATATTCCCCCTAAGCTATACTACTAGATGAACCCTTACAAAATATTCCCCAATAATAACCTAATCCCTCGGACTAAGTAGTTAAAGGTAGGTGGGGTGATGAGATTTGGCTCCTAATATAGATTCCAGCTAGTAATTCAAGAAATAAGCTTAGGCTCAACGGGGTTATGCAATGGATAATAGTGGATTTTTGGCTCTAAGGCTCTAGGCTTTATCAAGATGGCCCTCAGCACTCTTTACCTCATTGAGTAATGCAAGGTAATCTTCTAACACTCTCATTGCTCAAATAATGCACACACCTCATGAATAAATGAGAACGGGTTGTCCTCGCCATCGGCTCAAAAATCTCACAAAGTCACTCGTTAATTCTCTAGTCTAGTCTACCGGGTGTAACGACTAGCCTAAATGAACGAGGATATAATTGCATATGTCTTAAAATTCACTTTTCTCAAGAGTGTTGAATGCATGATATGGAGTTTTTCCTATGACAAAAAGTTCAAAATTTCCAAGGATTTTTCATCATATGCAACAGACTCTACACACTTCAATCAAAAACACAAAACACACTCAAAACAGACTTGATCACATGCAAATAACAAAATAACAAAAGGCACAGGCACAGCAAGATCAATACAAAATAACAAAATATAAAGCATAACATAAAAACACACACAGTGAATAACAAAATAACAAAAGGCACAGGCACAGCAAGATCAACACAAATAACAAAAAGTAAAACACACACAATGCACACACAATGCACCCCCACACTTAGAAGATACATTGTCCTCAATATGGTGATGAAAAACATGCATAACAAAAAATGAAAACAAACATAACATCACAATTAAAAACAAAAACTAAATAAGAATAAGGAGAAGAAGAAGCCTATGATCATTGGTCCGGTGGAGGTTGGAGGTGGTTCCGGAGCCATTCCCAGTTGGCTGCATCAGTAGCATTACAAGCTGCAAGTTAGTTGCAAAGATCTTCTTGGTCCGCATGGTACTGCTCCCAGTGCTCTGACTGTTCATGGGCCAAGGTCTCCACTTGGTACTTCAATTCATCTATGTGCTCTGTTAACGTCTCTATTTTGTTTTCCAGGTAATCAATACGCTCAGAGAGATCGTTGATGTCTTCCTGGTATTCTGGTCTTGGTGCATCATTGCCATCACGAAGTTGGTCTTGAACTGACTTGCGGTCCTCCCATTTGATGAATTCATAGGAGGTGACATCATCCTTATCGATCTTCGAAATGAGATACCAGGCTACCAATTTATCGATATTGATCTTCCCACATGAAACTTTTCTGCTCAGAGCATCATATCCTGGAAAAACTTTCAGTACCAAAACATGGACAAGACTACTAAGACTAAGGTTCTTGGGTTTCGGTAATTGGAGCATACGAGAGATTATATCACAAATCAATGCAAATGTGCTAAATGGTTTTCTCTTCTGAATACAATGCAATTGGTAGAATTGGCTCCTTGTGACCCGACTAGCTTGATGTTGACCATTAAAGCTATAACTCATAAAGCGATGTAGAACACTATAGGTCAAATCCTTGATAAAGATGGATGGGGCTTGTGCCGTAAATTAAGGAAAACCAGTCAGATTTTGCCACGTACTATGGACAGTTATAGTATCCTCAGAATTAAAGTCCACTTTCTTGTCCCCATCCTTAAATTCTAGTACTTTCGTGAGTAGGTCGCTAACTATGGTGACAGGTTTACCATAAAGATGCGCGGTGAATTGGGATGAATCACTCTCGACAATGACCGTACAGAAAAATTATAACACAACTTGAGGGTCAATGTCAAAAGATAATCCCGAAATCCTTGTCCAACCTATGCAATCTAATGCTTCACGCACTTCATGTTCAATACCAAACATTCGCATGCATTCCCAATCAATTACCCAATGACCAAAAACAGAACAATTTTTAAACTTAGTATACCTGTCACCCTCCCAATCGTTTAAGGTTGGAAAAGGCGCACCATACATTCCTGCCATGTCACCAGGTTGATGGAATTGAGAAAAAGAACCTGAAGCATCAGTGGTTGCCATGCGTTGTCAGTTGGATGCACGAGAGGATGAGGCCTTGGGTGCCATTGAAGAATTGGTACTTGACTGGATTGATGGTTTGATCGATTCGAAGGCCTCTGTGAAGAGAACAAAGCCCAGTCCTCGGATTATGATATCGTTCATAAACGAACTCAGAATCTGCAAACTAAAATCAAATTAGGGTAGCTTGTTTTCTTTGGAGGGAGTTGGAGGAATTTGAAAGAGTTTGAATGAAGGGGAAAGTGAGGAAGAAGAGGGAGAAGTCGGGGTTTTAACCCTGACTTCCCGAGGGCTAGCGTACGCTGGTAAGCTAGCGTACGCTGGGCTTGCCCACTGCCATTTTCTTGCTTATTCTCGATCATACCACAGCGTACGCTGGTAAGCCAGCATACGCTGGGGTTAGCTTTTGCCTCATTCATATTTTTGCTCCCACAAAAGCTCTAGATCTACAAAATTAACGCACATTACTTATTTTTTGAGGGTAACCATATATAAATTCCCTTAGAAACCCACAAACTCAGGAAAACTCGGATAAGTGACTCGAAAAATTCAAAAGAAAATTGAGAGAAGAATGTAGTTCTAAGTTAACGTCGTTAGCTTGACGATCAGGACCAATTACTGCGGATCTGGGTCTTTGAGTTCCACCTGTGATTTGTGTAAATCAATATGATAGGTCAGGTTTTCCTCTAGGTGTTCTTTGTTCACTTCAGGGACCAATTTAGTGTCATCATTTCGCATTCGAACTCTTGGTAGTTGTTCCACCTTCTTGGGAGTAGGATATGTAGATTTGGTATTAGGCACTTCAATATCACTACTCAAACAAGTGTACCTCAAATGTCCTGGTGGTGGTTCGCACTCCATTTTTGGTGATAACCTGGGCCATGTTATATTGCTTGGCTCAGATGACACTTGTTCTTCAATATCGGGACCTTCCACCTCCTTTTCAATTTCTTGCACTTCTGTTGGTTGAGTTGTGCCATGCTCTTCTTCATTATGCTGAATTGCCAGGTCATCAATAACATTGATTTTGTGGTAACCATCTTTTATAGTAGGGTGCTTAGCTGCTTTGAACACGTTGAGAATGACCTCATCATCACGATTCTTGAACCGCAATTCTCCCTTTTCCACATTAATGATTGTCTTCCCAGTGGCCAGGAATGGATGACCAAGGAGGAGTGGCATATCATGATCTTCTTCCATTTCCATGACAACGAAGTCGACTGAAAAGATTAAGGTGTCCACCTTGACTAGCACATTCTCCACAATTCCCATTGGCATAACCATTGATCTATCTGCAAGCTGAAGGACAATTGATGCTAGTTGAATATCTCCCAATCCAAGCTTTCGAAATACTGAAAATGGCATGAGGTTGATGCTGGAACCAAGATCAATCAATATCTTCTCGAATATTTGACCTCCAATAGTGCATGGAATGGTGAAGCTACCGGGATCCTTCATTTTCTGAGAAAGATCATAATTCAACACCTCACTGCAGTCTCTAGTTAATGGAATAACCTTCAAATCATCAATATTCTTCTTCTTGGAAATAAATTCCTTGATCCATCTTCGGTAAGTAGGCATCTGCTCTAATGCATCAAAGAGCGGGATATTGATATGGAGGTTTTGAAAAGCTTTAAGAATTTCTGATAGCTTGTGTGTGAAACTTGTTTACCCATCTAATCAATTACATTCAACGTTATATTTAAATTTTTCCCTAAAACTCGTCATTCAATTAAAAAATTACCCCTTGATTCTCGATTTCCATAACCATAATCGTCATCGTCGCTGTCATCATCATCATATTGGTTGTCTATCCTCAGATTAATGCATTTTTATGGCAATTTAGGGATACAATAGATTCTTGTAGCGGATTTCCGACTTTCATATTTATTGCCATCAACATCAATCTGAAAACTTCGTCGATTTGCTACATTTTTTTAAAATTAAAATATTTGACCATAATATCCCTCTCTTATAGGAGTACAACGCTATGCTATACTATGTTTTACAACACCAAATCATGATTGGAGTTAATGCACTTGCCAGAGTCAAACATTGGGTCAAAATCAACAACATGATACAGTGGGCATCCTATCGACATGATACATTAACTTCTATGAAATAACAAAGCATGCCAATATTAAATAAGGGGCATGTTGATACTGCATGAAATAATATTATTGTTGCAAATACGAAAAAATACATTGCCTATTATGATATAACAAGGTATTTCGGTATAACACAAGCAATACGAGGCATGCCAACACAGTCCTCGTAACTCTAAATTGTCTGAAATGATTTCATTAACTCTGTACTCAATCCTAACCCATATAATTCAAACAAGAGTTGCATTGAGTTAGGAATGGTATTTTTTGAAACGAGGACATGTGGGGGCTTTTTTTAGAAATGCAAAAACCATGGGTCCAATGTGACAATAACCCCGCATAGTCCTGTATCACACGTGAATGAATTGTCATTGTTGCAAAAAAATAAATAAAAATAGGTAAATACACATGTCAGAGTTTTTTTTTTTTGCAAAAATCCAAAAAATTATGGGATCGAAATAAAATATTCACACGACCTAATATTGCACGGAAGAAATGTCACTCTCACAAAAGTAGAAAAATAAAAAAATACCCATATCATTATTACACGAAAGAAATGTTGATATCGCACGAAAGAAATACCGATATCGTATTTAAAAAACACAGCATGATCACCCATATTATGTACTGTATGGACTGATCTGTATAATCCGTTTTGCTCACCAACTGACATAATAATCAACCGGACAAAATGGTGTTGCATACGGAAGAGAACATTGATGAACCTTTACAAACAATGGACTGGACCACTGGTGAGAGATGGTAGTCCGGCCCAACCTAACATCATCTATGGAAAATTTGTATTCTGCTGGGCCTATGAAAGCTGTCGTTGAAACAAGTCAAAATTCAGGAGAGACTTTTCCAAGGGGATCAAGTAATAAACTAGGACTTTTGGCTCGATCCGTGAAGGAAAAAAAAGGTGCCTATTTTACAATGTATTACACTAATACTTACATGTTAGCAGAATTTGATTCATAAACTTTAATCAAATATTCTAAAGTGCGTCAAAAAAGTCAGTAGTAGTTAATTATTTTATGTCATATTAATTTTTTTGGTTTGATACTAACTGTTATAGACTAAAGTGAATCAATAGTTTTGTTAAGAGTACGATCTTAATCGAATTCTTGTTAGCTATTCTTAGGAATGCCTAAAATAATGTTGACTTTTTGTTGATCTATGGCTTTTTTTCACTCACACAAATACAAGAATTATGAAAAATGGATCGGGTGAAAGTGTTTTACCGATCAAGTATTCATTCGATATACAAGAATCACTATCACTTTTGAGATCCAAAAATGGTTTCGTTCACCGTTTTCAACTTTAGCGCAATGCAATTCCATGCTTGTATGTAAATTTATTATACGAGATTATAATCGATTAGTTTTTTTGAGTTAAGACTTTAAATCAATATATTCTTAAATGAATTTGAGTTTTAATATAGAATGATTTTGAACCTGAAAATATTTTAGATGTGATTATAAATTGATTGATATTTCATGTTGGATGGAGAGAGGACAAGATGGTCAAGTCGAAGGAAGTCATGAGAGGAAGTAGAAGAAGCTGGAGGAAGGTCGAGCTGGAAATTGGGAATTTCGGGCGAATCTAAGGATTTTGACTCGCTAACCATTGGGAATTTAAGGCCCTAGTTTGAAGGTTAACAAACTGGGCGTGGGAGTCATGCATAATTTATAAGAGGACTTATTGTGGTCTAAGTGGTCTTGGAATTTTGAGACAGAGGCACGGGCCTTGCATACGGGAGGTGCGATTTCAAAATCCGTGGTTGCAGGTTTGTGAAACTAGAGAGTATGGAATTCGGGGTGTTAGACACTTTTTAAGAACACATTTTTAAGAAGGCAATGCGACTCCAATTATGTTAACCAAGCTGCATGAGGATGGATGGTGATGCAATGTGCCATCTATCCTATAACTATTTGTTGATAGACATTTATCAATATGGTTATGTTGTTTATTCTCATAGGATTTTATTTAAACATATGTGTTTTTTTTCTATTGCTGATTTTCCTGCATGGTTTTACAGTTATAGAAGTTTTTACTGAAGTCGTGGCTACAATATCACGCAGAGGCGGTGCAGCCACATGATTTATATTGGGGTCAATCATTTTCACTTAATTTATTTTTTGTTTAATAATTATGTATATCTTTCAAAGTATGTTCCTACTAAAATTTAAAATTGAGCTCAATAAAAAATTAGTCAATTTATAAATTCAAGTCAAATCTTTAAATTACATCGATTAGAAATACATGTTTATTAAATAGAAAGATAAAACTCAAAGATCACAATAAAATTTCTCTCTTATGAGATCATTCCAAAAAATAGCAAGTAAGGAATCAAAATCAATAGTCATTTGACTCATTACATATCTAATCAATTAGATTCAACGTTATATTTAATTGTTTCCTAAAAATAGTTATTTAATAATAAAATAATATTCTTTCACTCTTTTGGAAATTGATATATATATATATATATATATATAGGCTTCAATGGATCAATTGATTTTCATAACAAAGAATAAAGATTGTTAAATAACAAAACAAAAAGATATAAGTTAACATGTCTCAAAACATGCTCACCTTTTTTCTCATTTTTCTCTGACTGACTGCATCATGTTAGCTTGCCCTTTCTTTCAATGCTTTTTTTCTTAGGCAATTTCCGTTTAATTGCTAATGCAATGATTAATAATATTTTTTTGCATTAGGTATCCATGTGAAAATTGACGCCAGAGGACCTGCAGGTGGTCGAAGTTTGCCACAATGATAAAGAGTGCCTAATCATTGGACCTGCATGTGACATTTGAATTTGCCGTGACCCTGAAAATCAATTTTTTTGCCAAGCTAGCTACCTATTGTAACTGTTATGATGATAGCAAAAAAGTATTGGATGCTACTACTTTAATATCTGGAAATTAGCACATGATAAATATAATATGTACATGAGATGTTTGATTTATCAGACACTCTAAATAATAAACTGATGACTTCTCTAAGAACCTTTCTTTGTCTATTTCCCTCTTCTTGTCTGTGTTTTCTGTGACTCATTTGCCTCTTCTACACAAACTAATTTAATTTGATGCAACGTTTTTAAACAAAATCTAAGTCCCCCTTGTAAAGAGTTCGATGCTGATTTATATTATCTAAATAATCCTCTCTCCCACAAAATAGTAGACGAGAGCGGCGGAGTTAATGAACTCGCCGGAGTCTAACTTGGGGGTCAAATTCTAAGGACATCATACGGTGGACGTCCTTTCGGGACCTCGCCGAGATCAAATCTGCATCGTTATATTCCACCACAACCAGAGGGTCCACCTTCGCGCATGATCAAGGGCTTGCAAAATAATATTAGGATATCAGATGTCAAAGGGCTTTTAGCCTAGCAATATAAGCGTAGCACGATTTATCCAAAATCTAGGGTTCAAACACTGACAGCTCATCCAAGAAACTAGTGTGCACCTGTCTCATTGCGGCAGCTAGTCACCAGATTTTTAGCTTTTCTGAGATTTGCAATTCAATAAAAAATTTGAATCGGTTTTGAGTAATTATATTTTGGATCTCTAGATTTTCCTAAATTTTAGCTAGACTTTGACTATATGAGAGTCATTAGTCTTTATGTTTAATCATTAATTCTCGTCAACTTTAGAGAATCGTTCCAGCGACTTTTGAGTATTAATCCAAAGACAATATCTAGGTTAGCTTTGCGGTAAACTTATTATTGTTTTATCTTTCTTTCACTATTTTTATAATTTTTGTTATGAATGTTCTTCGTTTAGATCTTGTATTTTATGAATATGCACAATGAGTAGTTTTTTTATGAGTACGATGTCTAATTATGTGATTGATTGTCTATGTTAATTTATAGTTTAAATATATGTCGTAGTAGTTGATAATTTATGTTCTTAATGATTAGCCTAACTTGATCACTTAGATTATGACTATAACTAATAAGAGTGGATCAAGAGGTACTTAGTTAATAAACGAATTAATTAAATATTCTTAGGTATTAATGAGATATCTTGACACCATAAGAATAATCTGTTAGAAAAAGTTATCATAATTGAGATTTGTTTAGTTCTAAATCCAATTGATGAGCAAAATTATTAATTAATAACTTAGATCTTGCTATCTTGATTTTATAAATCTAATCACCAAAAGTATTAAGTAGATACATTAGACAACTCTACTAGTTGAAATTGTATAAGAACCATGATCTTGAAATTTTATAAGAACCATAACCTTGACATAAGGGTATCGTGCTCGTCTTTTCTATATACGATTGATTATCTAGTTGTTTTTTTCTAATCATCATATAAATCTTACTTACTATTATACTATTTGATTGCATATTTATTTTCTCTTAATTTTTTATATACAAATTGGTACCATCGATATTGAACAGATATTTTAGTGCATAGAATTGAAAGGATGTCATTTTGTGTAGCTAACTTGCTAATTTTATTAGCTATATTTTGTAGGTACCTTTAGTACATGCCAAAATCCTAAAGTGAAGAACAAGACTTTAACTTAGATATTTTGTTTGAAGTTGCCATCAAAACTAGGGGTGAACAAATAGACCGAAAATCACTACACCAGAACAAAAAACAGACCAAGAAGGAAAATGGTCCGGTCCAATGCAGATGTTTTAGAAAAACCGGTTTCCAGTCCTATTTGTGAAAACTGTAAAGAACGGGGACCAGAATGAAATTTGCCAAATTATATCATCACTTAGCAAAATGGCCCAGGAGAAGCCTAGCCCAGGCCAACTTCAATTCTCTCCATTTTGATCCATGAGTCTTGACTCTCCCGACTCCAAGGTAGAAAGGAAGGAGCCTAGGAATTAAAAATCCCCTATACCCGTATTTCAAATTCACCACGGCACCACCCAGTCACCCACCGACGCAACCTCCACGAGTCCACCTCCCAATCATCAGCCGCAGCCGCCTCCACCCACCACAGCCCCTTTTTGTCTTCCCGGCAACCAAAGGCCGCCACCCCTTTTGCCTCCCCGGATCGGCTTCTTTAAAATGGTCGAAGCTGCCGCCGCCACTCCTTCCCTCTCCGAGGTTTACCGCTCTTCCAATAGTTCCCGTCTCTCGTTAACTTTTTATCTGCTTGTGAATTGTGCGTTTCTGGGTTTTGGGTCCTTTTTGAGAAGTAGTCATCGTTTCGTGGGTCAACTGGGTTTTTCCCTTTCGATGCGATGCCGATCCGTTTGCGAAGATCCAATTTTGATTTCGATGATGATGTATTGTGGTTTGTGATTCGTTTATAATTGGGGATTTGTGGCTTGTGTTGCGAAGAGAATTGGTTGACCTTGGGATTTGTCTAGGAAAATATGGTATTATCATTTGGATGCCTTTGGTAGCTTAATAGTGGAAAAGTGGAGAATTTAGTGTATGAAACCTGTTTATTGTTTACTGTCTTCGGCTCTTCGCAGTTTGTTGAGTTTAAAAAGATTAACAACTAAAGATTTGTTTATTGTTGAGGTTCAGGGTTCATGCCTTCTGCCAGAACCAAGAACTAAAGAAGTGGATGCTGGGAAGTGTGAACCGATGAAGGCGTCTGGTTTTTTGGTTTGAATCTAGGTTGTCAATAGCGCGCTATAGCGGGAAATGGGCACTCTCCGCTACGCTTTTCATCCGATATCCGCTATTTGTGGTAGCGGCTATAGCGGCCGCTATAGCGGCTCAATAGCGGGAAAATAGCGGGAAAAAGTGGAAATAGCGGTTTCTATTGAGGTTTCTGAGTAAATCTCTTCACTGCCCTCGTTTGGACTGGACCGAACTTGTGGTCCCGATCCACATTGCCTTGAATTGCAGTCCGATCCGGTTCACTAAAAAACATTACAAACCGGTTCTAGTTTTTCCGGTCTGGGCCAAATCAACCTACTCACCCGATTCAGACCCCTTAAAAGGACACTTAGACAAGATAAAAGGAACCAAGCCAAATTAATAGAGATGCCACTAGGAGATGGTGGAGAGCTGCCACTTAGAAATACCACTAATTTTCACATGTAATCATCTACATGTTATAGTAAGTTACTAAAAGAAAATCCTCAACGCAATCTAAAACGATTCAAGGATGTAAGCAAAATTATGAGATTGATTGTTTTAGGTGTTATTAAAGTTTTGAATTTGATTGTTATAAACTATAGTGAATCAATAATTTTCTTAAGTACGATCATAACCAAATCTATGTTAACTAATCTTAGGAATGTCTGAATAATGTTGGCAACAACAAAAATTAAAATTTTATAGACGATTCAAATATCATAAAATATGAACGTCACTTCTCCCCAGATAGTGACCGGCCTATCTGAACCAAGCATATCGGAATATTCTGAAGACATAGCACCACCTCGTCATCTTCTTCTCCTCCCCTCCCTCTCTTCTCAAGTCCTAGAGCCAAATCACTAAAACGCCACTTCTCTATCCACGGTCCAATTGTTACTTTCGCATCTGGGCACAGCTTTTGAACCGCCATAGCCATTACATGTGCACACTGACTGATACACCAATAAACAAAAAAAGCACCCAAAAAATAAAAATTGCATCTTTAGAAGAACCCATTAAACAAAACACCTCTAAACCATCGAAAGACAAACTTTAGCAGCATACAGCGTGTCTGGTCTTCAAGAGACTATCAGAGGACTGATTATTAGGAAGCACGATCCTCTTCTCAGTGGGAACCGGTTCCCGCTTCTGTGATGTGAGACCATCCAAAAACGAGCCTCAAGCAATTCAAGTTCCACTTGGGTCGATTACAAGAGCCCGAGCCAAACGACTTCAAGCTGAACTCAATGGATTAATTCAAAGCATTTGAACTCAAGTTGATTTATGCAAGCCCAAGGACGACCTAGAAGCCCATGTTAAGCCCATACACATTATTGGTGCAATTCCAGTTGCTTAACATGCACGTAATTAATTTGGAAGCAATGATCTTCCTAATTCGGAAGTTAGTTTCTCTTTAGTCAAGCTTTTAGTTTTGATCAGGAAATTATATTCCAGCAACTTTAGCTTTTTAGGAATAAGATACATGCTTCTAGACTTCCTAAAGCATGCTTAGATTTATTCTTATTTAGTATTCTTGTTTAGGTTTCATTTGGCCAGAATAAACTTCTTATTTGGGAGTGTTTAATTTGGCCAGATTGTGAGCTCCTCTCTAAGAGTTAGTTTTTTTAGAAATATTTGAGACTTTTGGAGTCTATATAAAAGGTTCCTATGCAATAAAACGTACACAACTTTGATATTTGATAATCTGGTGAGTTTGATAACTCTTGAGAGTTCTTGCTTAGGCTGGTGTGCTTGGCTAGGACGAAACTTTCACTTACCAAACGGTTCTTCCATCACTGTTTGTGGCGTAATTCGACTTTAGAATTAGGTTCTCGACTTCCATTGGTTCGGGTTGGGTGAGTCATCACCAAGGTTCGTGCATTGCGTAGGTTGTGAGTTATGGTCTATTCCTCATCCTAAAGTAGCAATGGTCTGAGTTTGATTAATTCCCCCCACAGGTTTCATATCATTTGATATCAGAGCTTTGGTTTGTTGCTAATAGAAAAGAAAAGAAAAGAAAAGAAAGAAAAAAAGAAGAAAAAGAAAAGAGAGCCGAATATAAAAGAACAAAATAGGAAAAGGAGTTCGCAAGACTAAATAGGCAACCGCAAGCCTAAAATGGAAGCAAGACAAAACAAGAAGCGTGCGAACTAAAGAGGAAGCGACTGATCAGGAAAAAGGAAAAAGCAAGGAAGACTAAATAGGAAAGCAAGAAAAAGAAGAAAGCAAGGCCAAACAGGAAAAAGAGCAAGAAAGACAAAAGAAGACTTCCAACGCAAGGACCTAGCAAACCACACGCCCTAAGTTGATAAGTGATCCGTGTAGTCTAAGTTGAGCTATTAGCTTAGCAAGAACTTGCAAGGATACCACGAAAGGAAAAAGACAAGAGTGGTGAGCATAACAGAGAGAAAAAGCCAATCAATTGAGTGCAAACATGAGTAAACTTGAGTGCAACTTACGTTGAGAGTAAACACGTAATGGTGTGAACTTCTGAGGCCATAAATTTTTTACTAATCAACTTTCTTGCAGCAACTTGTCTCAGGAAGGCAGAAGAAAAAGAGAGGCCACTTTAGGCAACCTTGATCCTAAAGTATTTTTGGAGGCCTTGACGGGAAAATTTCAATAGATGTGGAGAGCAGAGCTTGAACCATTGTACCAATATGTGGATGCAGTAGAGCAATCTCGTACAAGTCAACAACCAGGAGGTGTACTTCAAGCACAAAGAAGGAGAGCACCTATTGGAGGGTCGAGCAGAGATGATTTTGATCAGGAAGAGGTTGTAGGCTCTACGAGAAGTATGAGGAGGCAGAAGCATGATCACCAACCTAGGGAGGCAAGGCGAAGAGGGGATGAAAATTTAGGAAGTATTAAGCTGAAAGTACCTTCCTTTGCAGGTCGTTCTAATCTGGAAGCATATCTAGAATGGGAGAAAAGATAGAATTTGTGTTTGATTGCCATAATTGCTCTGAGGTAAAGAAGGTAAAGCTAGTTGTGACTGAGTTTACTGATTATGCTATAACTTGGTGAGATCAATTTGTCACAAGTAAGAGACATAATGGAGAGCGGTCTATAGCTACGTGGGAGGAGATGAAAGTGGTGATGAGGAAATGTTTTATTCTGAGTCATTACTACCGTGAGCTATACAAGAAGCTACAAGGACTGAGACAAGAGAATTTAAGTATGGAAGATTATTACAAGCAGATGGAGATGACCATGATTCGAGCCAATGTGGAGAAAGATAAAGAAGCCATAATGGCAAAATTCTTGAATGGACTAAACCCTGAAATCCAAGACAAAGTAGAGTTACAACACTACATTGAATTGGAGGATATGGTGCATATGGCTAATAAGATTGAGAAGCAACTGAAGCTAAACTATGCCAAGAAATTTGACAAATCATAGGTAACAAAAGTAGAGTATAAGTCTGAGGGTTCCATCACAAATCCTTAAAAGAAGGTGGAAGCCCCTCCAGCAAGAAACCGTGACATTAGGTGCTTTAAGTGTAAAGGAAGAGGGTACATCTCAAGTCAATGCCCCAACAAGCAAGCCATGGTGATTAGAGAAAGTGGGGAGATTGAAACTAAAGGAGAAGATTCGAATGCACGAAACAAGCCTTTATTGGAGGATCTGTCCGATGAGGAATATCAAGCTACTGAAGGACTCACTCTCATGACTAGGAGAGCATTGAACGTGCAAGTAAGAGGAGAAGATGATGTAGCTCAACGAAAAAATATTTTTCATACAAGGTGCTATGTCAAAGACAAGGTGTGTAGTACCATCATAGATGGAGAAAGCTATGCTAATGTTATAAGCACCACTATGGTTGAGAAACTAGGGTTGTTCACGGGAAAATACCCTAAGCCTTACAAGCTACAATGGCTGAATGATAGTAGAGAAGTGCCAGTGGTGAAGCAAGTATTGGTAGTATTCCATATTGGTAATTATGAAGATGAAGTGTTGTACGATGTTGTACCAATATAAGCTGGTCATCTATTGTTGGGAAGGCCATGGTAGTTTGATAGGAGAGTAACTCATGATGGCTACACCAATAAGTACTCATCCATACTCAATAGACGAGTGATCACCTTGGCACCATCACAAGTCTGTGAGGATCAAATGAAGTTACAAAAGAAGAGTGATGAGAAAAAGGGGAGTGATCAAAAGAAAAGACTTGAGAGGAGAGAAGAGAAGAAGCCAAAAAAAGAAAGGAAAATGGCCAATGGAGAGAAAACAATTGAGCAAATAGAAAAAGCTAGAAAAATAGAAAGTAAAATGGCCAATGAGAGAAAAATTAAGAGTTGGAAAAAGAGTTATTATGTGGGAGCAAGTGACATCAAGAAGCATATTTTGAGAAAAGGCCTATGATCTTACTTCGGTATAGAGAGACACTTTTAAACACTAACGAGCTTGAACCATATTTGCCTAGTATGGTTGTTTCTCTTTTGCAGGACTACAAGGATGTCTTCCTCGAAGAGCTACCACCTAGTTTGCCACCCATCTGAGAGATTGAACATCAAATAGACTTTGTTCCAGCAGCTCCCATACCTAACCATCTCGCATATAGAAGTAATCTTGAAGAAATAAAGGAACTTGAGAGATAAGTCCATGAACTATTGTGAGAGAGCATGAATCCTTGTGTTATTCCAGTCATACTTGTGCCTAAGAAGGATGGATCATGGAGGATGTCTGTTGATTATCGAGCTGTTAACAACATAATGGTAAAATATCGTCACCCTATTCCTCATTTAGATGATATTTTAGATGAGTTACATGGATCTTGCATGTTTTCTAAAATTGACTTGAAAAGTGGATATCATCAAATTCGGATGAAAGAAGGAGATAAGTGGAAAACTGCCTTTAAAATAAAGTATGGGTTGTATGAGTGGATAGTTATGCTATTTGGTTTGTCTAATGCACCTGGCATATTTATGGGACTCATGAATCATGTTCTACGTCTATTCATTGGCAATTTTGTAGTAGTTTACTTTGATGATATACTCATTTATAGCAAGAGCATGGAGGATCATGTAGAGCATTTGAAATCTGTTCTAGATGCACTTAGGGAGGATCAGTTGTATGCCAACTTGAAGAAATGCACCTTTTGCATGGATAAACTTGTGTTCTTGGGCTTTGTTGTTAGTGCCAATAGAATACAAGTTGATAAAGAGAAGATCCGAGCCATTCGGGATTGGCCAAGTCCTACAAGTGTCGCTAACATTCAAAGTTTTCATGGGTTAGCTAGTTTTTACAGGAGATTTATTAAAGATTTTAGTAGCATAGTTGCACCTCTCACGGAAGTTATCAAGAAGAGAATTAGATTTAGTCGGGGAGAAGCTCAAGAGAAGGCCTTTCAGCTAATCAAAGAGAAGTTGACTAATGCTCTTTTATTAGTTGTAACTTTTCTAAAACTTTTGAAGTTGAATGTGATGCTTCAGATATAAGAATTGGTGCTGTACTTATGTAGAAGAGAGACCAATTGCCTACTTTAATGAGAAACTAAGTGTTACAACTCTGAATTATCTAATTTATGACAAAGAGTTGTATGCATTAGTGTGATCGTTGGAGACATGGCAGCATTACTTATGGCCCAAGGAACTTATGATCTGCACTAATCACGAATTATTGAAACACTTGAAAGTGCAACACAAGCTGAATAAAAGGCATGCACAATGGGTAGAGTTTATTGAGACATTTCTTTATGTCATTCACTACAAGTAAGGTAAGGAAAATGTAGTGGTTGTTGCACTATCACAGAGGTATGCATTGATCTCAACTCTTGATGCAAGATTAATTATTTTCAAACGTATTAAAGAGTTGTATGCTGATGATGTTGATCTTGGTGAATTGTTTAGAAACACAAGAGAAGTGCATTTGGTAAGTTCTTTCAGAATGAAGATTACTTATATTGTGAGAATAAACTTTGTGTGTCTAATTGTTCTATGCGAGAATTGTTGATACAAGGACACATGGAGGAGGACTGATAGCCACCTTGCAAGAGCACTTCTACTGGCCACACATGAAGCGAGATGTAGAGAGAATTTATGGTCATTGCATCACTTGCAAGCAAGCTAAGTCAAAGATAAAACCCCATAATTTGTATACTCTACTACCTATACCTAGTAAGCCTTGGGTTGATATTTCTATGGATTTTGTGGTAGGACTTCTTAGGACTAAACAAGGAAGAGACTCAATTTTTGTGGTAGTGTATAGGTTCTTGAAGATGGCATATTTCATTCCTTGTCATAAATCTGATAATGCTTCTAATATTGTTGATTTGTTCTTTAGAAAAGTTATTAAGTTGCATGGCATGCCTAGGACGATCATTTTTAATAGAGATGCTAAGTTCTTGAGTTACTTTTGGAAGACCTTGTGGTATAAGTGAGGCACTAAGTTGTTATTTTCTACTACTTGTCATCCACAAACTGATGGTCTAACTGAAGTTGTGAATAGAACTTTGTCTACACTCTTAAGAGCACTCATTAAGCATAACATTAAAACTTTGGAAGAATGTTTTCCAGATGTTGAGTTTGCTTATAATCGTTCAGTTCATTCTGCTACTCAATTCTCACCATTTGAGCTTGTGTATGGATTTAATCCCTTGACTCTATTGGATTTGTCACCTTTGCCTTCGAGTGAACATGTTAACTTAGATGACAAGAAAAAGGCTAAATTTGTCAAGCAACTACATGAAAAGGCGCGGATGAATATTGAGAAAAGAATAGAGCACTATGCGAGACAAGCAAATAAGTAACGGTACAAAGTTGTCTTTGAGCCTAGTGATTGGGTTTGGTTGCATATGAGGAAGGAGCATTGA